>CABHPH010000975.1:31430-44377 GCA_902168325.1 Peromyscus nudipes
GGCTCTTGTGAAGGGTCCACACAGCTCATGTATGACACAGGCTCTTGTGAAGGGTCCACACAGCTTATGTGTGAAACAGACTTTTGTGAAGGGTCCCACACAGCTCATGTATGAAACAGGCTCTTGTGAAGGGTCCACACAGCTGATGTATGAAACAGGCTCTTGTGAAGGGTCCCACACGGCTCATGTATGAAACAGACTCTTGTGAAGAGTCCACACAGCTCATGTATGAAACAGGCTTGTGTGAAAGGGTCCTACACACCTGCCTCTCTCCTAGTAGAGTTTTGAAGTAATGTCACAACTTGCCAAACCTGATGTTTTTTCTCATTTGTAGTTGAAAGAAACAACATTTGTGTGTGGACTTTCATAAAATATTGACACACCTGAGAAACCAGTGTTTACTGGTTTACCAGTAGATAATTTTAAAAGCAAATATATCTAGACATTTTTGCAATTAAGATGTAAATATTTAATAGAACCTAAAATATCTTTTTAACTCTCCTTTAAAATTGTATTCTCTGAGAAATTCACAAACTTACACACTGTATTTCAATCAGACCTGCTCTGCTCCCTTCTTCCCACTTTCTGTTTTCACATCCACTTTTTTATTCTCATAACTCACCAAGTCCAACTAATGCTGCTCACATGTGTATGTGTGGGGTCATCCTCTAGAGCATGGATGATCTACCAGGGCCATCCCACAAAAGAGATTAACTCTGCATAGGCCTAGGAGGAGGGGACTGGACCTGCCTGGGCTGAGTATACCAGGTTGAGCTAAATCCCCATGGGAGTCCTTGCCCTGGAGGAGATGGGAATGGGGTTGGGCTGGGGGGAGGGCAGGGGGGGAGGAAGGACAGGGAAATGTGTGGCTGATAGGTAATATTAAATCAAATTATAAATAAATAAATAAATAAATAAATAAATAAATAAATAAATAAATAAGATTAACTCTTCTTCCCAGAACAGCCATTAATTGCCAATACTTCTTCAATCAGGGATGAGATTTCTACAGCTCTCCTCCATGTTGGAATTTTCAACTTGCTTAATCTTGTGTAGATAACCATAGCTGCTATGAGAGAAGAGCATGTGTGCAGCAGCCATGTCACGTGCAGAAAAATATATCTCAGAGTTCTCATCTCCATCCTCTGGCTCTTACATAATTTTCACTACTCTTTCTTGAGGTGTCTGAGCCCTGGTGCAGGGGTGATGGAATTAGTATATATGTCCCATCTATGGCCGAGCACTCACTGTTGCTCATTCTCGGTGCTTTGAACAGCTACGCATCTGCACCAACTGCTACTCATGGCAACCAGTAGCTTCTCCATGGTGCTGTTTGCTCGATGGTCAAGGTAAGCTGCCATGGGAGCATTTATGTTAATATCTGTGGACTTATGCTGTGACAAGAATCACAAGCCTAAAGTCCAACAGAACTAAAATGGCTGCAACAGAAGCCAATATTTTGTTTTTCCCTTGAAGTTCGTGAAATAACCAGGCAACAAATTCCATTGTTCTATAGTATGACATACCCAACAGGGTAATAAATGTCCTGTATCAGAAATTAAACTGTTCATTTAGGACAGAAACCAAGATGTGAAGTCCATGTTTGGTCTCCCAATGTGCACATGCCTGTCCAGGTTTGCTTTCCAGAGTGGAGGACAGGGCTCACACACACCATTCCCTGTCCTTCAACGTCCTGTAATTAAAGAGCACCAAAGAAGATCTGGGGCATGTTCAGATTTTCACAATGGGACCAAAGATTTAGGATAGTTGAGAAAGCCACATGCATGTATTCAAGGTAGCATGTTAATCTAAATGGCTCAAAGAGGATAAAAGCTTTAATTAACCTTGACTACTTATGAAGCAAATGTGTGAGCCCTACACTTTGCAATGAGCTGTCTATTTAATCAAAACTCTACAATTCAGTCATTGGGGTTTCAAAAGAACCTGGGCATTGGGAACCCAGGATCTAAAATTAAGCTGTTTGGGAATATGTTTTGGGTGACATGTTCAACTGTTATATTTTAACTTCACAGTGGGGTGTGGTGCTAGCCTGAGGGTTGCCTGCATGTAGATATAAACCTGGAAGTCACAAAAATGTGCTCGCTAGACATCTTCCCTTCTTAAAACCTGAGGTTGCTTCATTCGACAAAAGCTCCAGGAATTCCAGTTCAGCTTTTGAAGTGAGGCAGAAGTCGTTGAAACTAAAGATGCATGGTACTCTGATGGAGAATGGATGTGCTGTGGCGTTCTGACCGGAAAGGTCTTGGGTACAGGTATCCCGAGTCTGTTCTGGCTGTGTAAACTGCTGTAAGTTACTTACATGGGTAGACAAACAAGTGCGTTTGTCCCCACCCATGCAGACTTAGAATATCAACACTGGAGAATTACATCAAAGTGTTTCATAAACAAGTATGGAAGGTATGGCATTTGAAACTGCTGTGTCATAATGGGCTCTGCTGCTCACCTTAGGGTCAAGCTGCTCTTCATCCTGCGTGGGCTGGCTCCCAGGCCACTGCTCGTAGGACCTACTGTTCCTTTACATTTTTTTCCTTCCAAAAGCAAAAGAAAAGCACATACTCATGTTTGGTTATATTTTAATATGTTCAAGGCCATAAAAGATGATGGTGTGAACAGAGAGGAGCTGGGAGGTCTGAAGAAATGAATCAGCAGTTAAGAGCACTTGCTGCTCTTCCAGAGGACCCAAGTTCAGTTCCCAGCACCTGTGGTGATGTTTTATTTGTATGTTAATAAATAAAGTTTGCCTGGAGATCAGAGGATGTAGCAAGCCATAAACACAAAAGTCAGGCAGTGGTAGCACATGCCTTTAATCTGATCACTTGGCAGGCAGGGTCTCTGTGGTTCAAGGACACACTAGGGAACAGCCAAGCATAGTAACTCATGCCTTTAATCCCAGTACTGACCATAGAGACCTGGAGGTCTGTACAGACAGGCAGTGATAAGGAAGTGAGGTAGCTGGAGTAAGAGCCAATGAGAGGGCAGAACAGCAAGGCAATAAAGGTGTGGGTAAGACAGGAAGTAGCTCACTTTTGGTAGCTGCAGAGCTGGAGAGGTAAGGTTGGTGGCTATCACTATTTCCCTGATCTCTAAGGCTTTCACCCCTATATTTGGCTCTGTGTTTTTAATTTAATAAGACCATTTAGGAATTCATCTACAATTGGTGCCCACATGGCAAGAATTCATTAAAAAAACATTGGTGGCCTTATAGGCCAGGGGTTACAGGCCCCCAGGCTCCGCTGGAGCTACAAGTGATTCAGGTTATGTGTGGCCAGAGCTGCAAGGGGCCAGAGCTGTAAGCAGCCAGACTACTTGTGGGAATACAGAGCTTCTGGCTCAGGCCAGAAAATGTGGCTCGACTTTCTTTAGCTTTTTTTTCTCCTGGTGGCTAGTAGGTTCCCATTTTGAACTGCCACCACTAGGTAGCTGCTTTGAAATTCCCTCGGGCGCCCATGTTACATGGTTCACAAATGCCTGTAGCTCCAGCTCCAGGGGATCAAAACCCTCTTTTGGTCTCTTTGGCATCTATACACACATGTCACAAAACACACACACACACACACACACACACACACGTACACAGAGAGAGAAAATAACATCAGAATGTAAAGAATCAAAAACATAAACTACAATCTTGATAGCATTTTCCCTTCTGCTTTGAAAATTAATGGTTAGAAGATTTCTAGAATTAAAGAACAAAACCAAAATATCAGAACTAAGTTGGCATGTTCAAAATAGATATAATATAAATAATTCAATTAGAATAGCTAAATCCAAACATGATAAAAACTATACATTAAATCAATATGCCAGGTGCCTCATGACAGAGCAAAGAATATGATTATAAGTGATATGTAAACCAAAATCAAAGGATTTCAATCATGTAATTGGTAGAGTCTAGTTAACTCAAAGCATATATTGAGTCAACTCTATGTGAAGGATGTTATAGACAATTTATATATTTTAATCATATTAAAAATATGGAAACATGTAGCATGAATCTTAAATGGTCTTATTAATAAAAACAACCTGGAGCCACTTATTGGGGTGAATGCTGGAAGATCAGAGAAGCAGAACAAGCCACAGCCACCTCACTTTGCCAATTCCTCAGCTGATCCTGTTTCCTCAGACTGGAAGCCTTTGAGTCCTTATCCAAATGGATCTCAGCTGAACTGCTTCTCGAAAGCCTGAAAGCTTAACCAGCCAAAAGCTTCTAGTTTCTGGTCTTCAAGCCTTATATGCCTTTCTGCTTCCTGCCATCACTCCCTGGGATTAAAGGCGTGAGTCACCATGCCTGGCTGTTTCCAGTGTGGCTTTAAACTCAGAGATCCAGAGGGATTTCTGCCTCTGGAATGCTAGGATTAAAGGTGTGTGTGTGCCACCATTGCCTCTATATCTAGTGGCTGTTCTCTTCTCTGACCCCAGATAAGTTTATTAGGGTGCACAACATTTTGGGGAACACAATACCATCACAGAAACATGTGCCATGTGTTCATCATTGGAATAAAAATTTGTTGTTTGATCTTTTAGATAGGGTCGGAATGGATAGCCCAGGCTAGTCTCAACGTGGCCATCCCCCTGCTCTCAATAGATAGCCCAAGCTAGTCTCAACATTACCATCACTCTGTGCTCAACAGATAGCCCAGGCTAGTCTCTATATCATCTTCCCCCTGTTCTCAATGGATAGCCCAGGCTAATCTCAACATCACCATTCCTCTATTCTCAATGGCTAGCCCAGGATAGTCTCAACATGGCATCTTCCTGTTCTCAATGGCTAGCCCAGGATAGTCTCAACATGGCATCTTCCTGTTCTCAATGGCTAGCCCAGGCTAGTCTCAACATCACCATCCCTCTGTTCTCAATGGATAGCCCAGGCTAGTCTCAACATCATCATCCCTCTGTTGTCAATAAATAGCCCAGGCTAGTCTCAACATGGCATCTTCCTGTTCTCAATGGATAGCCCAGGCTAGTCTCAACATGGCATCCCCCTGTAGTCAATGGATAGCCCAGGCTAGTCTCAACATGGCCATCCCCCTGTTGCACTGCCTTCATTGCTGGGATTGTAGGTGTTTACCACCATGTCTCACTTCTAGTCAGAATTTTAATTGACTAATAACTAAAACTGAAGACAATATGCTAATTATACCATATTTCTAAATTGATAGAATCTTAAGTCAGCAGTGAAACAGCTACTCTAGGCCTGAGGGTGAATAATAGAACATCCTGGAATAAAATGGTTCCAAAGAGGTTTTTACTTGGTTTTGAGTGTGAAGAATCTGTTTTCACATAAAGGAGACCTCAATGTAAAATCGTTTCTACTGATCAGAAATGCTGGTTGCTAACCCTGAGCACTGGGTCTGTTTTTTAAGACTCTACCTGGAAATGTGTTAGCCTAAATAGAAACATGAATTTATGGCAGTGATTTACATAGCTCACCCTGATAAACATGCATCTAAGTGGGGGAAGGACCAGGGCTGCCTCGATGCCTCTGCCTGCCTCTAACCTGGAGCTTACAGGGTGCACCTTCTCTGTAGTTTGTAGACAAAGCTGAGTTGAGACATTTTCCAGCCAAGTAAGGGGATGAACTGACTGTAGCTGGGAGATGGCTCGGGTGGTAAAGTGCCTGAAGCATAAGCATGGGGAGCCGAGTTTGGGCCCCCAGAACCCATTTAAACATCTGGATGGGGTAGGAGAGCATAGAGGCAAATAGATTCCTGAAGCTTGCTTGTCAGCCAGTCTAGTCAAGTGATGAATTCCAGGCTCAGTTAGAGTCCTGTCTCCAATGATAAGGCAGAGAGTGAAGAAGGAGGAAGATATCCTATGTTGACCTCTGTCCTCTACACAAGAGTGCCCACATACAAGTATTCTCACATGTGCACACACACACACACACACACACACACACTACACATACACAAGCATTCTCATAGAAGCACATACACACGCACTACACATACACATGCATTCTCACATGTGCACACATACACACACATACACACACACACTACACATACACAAGCATTCTCACGGATGCACATATACACTACACACACACACGCATCCTCACATATGCACATACACACACACACACAAGCATTCTCACACATGAACATGTACATATACAAAGATATTAACAGGATAGTTGCTAAAGAAGTCTGTCTTTTTAGTACTGGGGTGAGGTAGAGGAATGGAAGTAAGGGGGATATATTGTGCTTGTTTTAATTAATTGTTGGAAGCTAGTGATAGAAAACTATGCCATGGGATGGTATAGCTGTGTTCAGTGGGTTAAACTAGGTGACCACTGGTGTGCTTTAGCGTTCCAGGAAGCAGTGCTGTGAATGCAAAGGAGGCTTTCACTTCTGCAGAGCATCTGGCTTCCTCTTCAAAGCTGTTTTGATCTCTTCCAGTGGTTCTGGGCCCAACCTGCTCTCCATGGGTCCCTGCTGCTGTGGCCTAAAGTCTGATGACAAATTCTCAGGAAGTCACTGGTCCCCCTATATCAGGTAGAACAACTTTGGCCTGTGTGTTCAGCCAGAACTGGATTCCCTCACAGGGTGCCCAAACTCCATTTGGTGCAGATCTAAAAGCCTGGATGTGCTTGGCAAATGTGTTGTGGACTCATATGTGACTTGGGGTATGGATACCTTGATGCTAGTCATTTGAAAGCTGATTTTTTAATACTTGAACTCTCTGTGTTTTATTCTTCAGAAGTTAACTGTCTTCCTGATTTTGGCTTCATAGAGAAGGCTGATTCAGTGGCATCTCAGAGGATGCCTAGTGGACTTGCTCTCATGGGGAGATCACTTGTAAGGAGCATAAGCCCTTCAAGTTTCCCTTCAAATGCAGGACGTTCAGCTTTTCAGATCTCATTGCAAGGGAGTTGACAGATCTCTGACCCCGAGCTCGGTCACAGGTTGGTTTCTTTTTCATTCTTGTCATTTCATGGAGCAGAGTTAATTTATTACTGAGGTGATCTATAATCCCACTACAGAAACTGGTATTTCTTCACAAAGTCTTGATATTTTTTAAATTTTTCTGATTTATCCCATGACTTAGGCTCTCCAGCCTATGTTATTTTACCTGTGGAAGCATTCTATCAAATTTGGCTTCTTAACCATTTCAAGTAATAGTTAAGGGTTAGAAATACATGATAATGTTCTATATCCATCACCAACCATCTCTCTATTTTCTTCTTGTGAACAGAAATCAGTATACTCATTACTTATTAATTCCTTGTGGTGAATTGGATGAGAAACGCCCCCATAGGGTCAGGTATTTGAAAACTGGATACCCAGTCAGCAGTGCTGCTTGGGGAGGTTGTGGAACCTTTAGGTACAGCCTAACTGGAGGAAGTAAGCCATTGGAGGCAGGCTTTCAGGGTTTATAGTTTCATCCCACGTCAGGCTATCTCACTCTGATTCCTATATGTGGATGGAAATATGGTGATATTTTATCTGTGTCCCCCAATAAAATTTATCTGAGGATCAGAGGAAAATGCCAGCCACCATATTAAACATAGAAGTCATTATTATAAACATCATAAACATATTAAACAAGTAGCACATCCCTTTAATCCTATCACTTGGGAGGCAGGGATCCATCTGGATCTTTGTGAGTTCAAGGCCACACTGGGAACAGAGCCAGGCATGGTGGCACACGCCTTAAATTCCAACACTAGTTAACCATAAAGGTCTGGAGGTCTGTACAGACATACAGGAAGTGACAGAGCTGGGCTAGAAGAGGAAATGATGTAGCTGGGCAGAGAGGAATTGAGTTGGTAGAACAGAAAGGGTTATAGGTGTGGATATACAGGAAGTAGGTCTCTATGGAAGCTGTGGAGTTGGTAAAGTGAGGTTGGCTGTGGATTTTCCTATTCCTCTGATCTCTCAGGTTTTAAACCTGATCTGGATCTGAGTTTTTTTATTTAATAAGACCTTTTAAGATTTGTGTTACATGGAAATGTGATAAGCTACCTTCCTGCTTGAGCTGCTTCCTGCCATGCTTCCCACTGAAGCATTTATCTAATTATTCTTTTATCAATAAAAACTCAGGAGTCAACTATGGGGATAAAAAGCTGATTGGTTGATCAGAGAAGCAGCAGAGAAGCAACAAGTGAACTCCCCACTCCTTCCCCAATTCATAAATGTCAAGAATCTTTCTAATCCCTCCCTATTACTTCCTGTCTCTCTATATATCCTGGGTCCTCCAACCTCTATGGCTAATTTTGGCCAGCCAGTAGCTAGCTCCATCCTCTGTTTCAAGGTAAACTTTATTGTTAGTCTTGGGAGTGTCTGAGTGTAATAAAAATATCCCATGACATTTCCCCCTTTTGTCTAAATAAAAAGGGAAGGTTTTAGCACTCACACAGTAGAACTATATACAATAAGAACAATTATCAGGTAAGAATTACATTCATAATGTTCAGTCTATTTGCATTTGGCAAATTCAGAGAAAATACTCCATTATCTATCCTATCTTGGTGAGTCCAAAGTTTCATACCTACTTCTCTTCTTATCCTAACTTGTATTACAAACCCAAAACTATCTCTTTATACCTCAAAACATTTACTTAGGTAAACAATTTAAGCTTTTATGTCTCTCAGCCTTAAACACTTTACACCTCTTTTGTTAATTTCTTTTATGAATTTGGTAACAAAGAAAGCTATAACTATTCTTCAAACCCATCAGAGACCCAAGAAGGAATTGTTTGGAAAGAATTAGGAAGTGTGGCCTTGTTGAAGTAAGTATGTTACTGGGGTGGGCTTTGAGTGTTCAAAAGAGCCCGGTTAGCGCTCTCTCTCTCTCTCTCTCTCTCTCTCTCTCTCTCTCTCTCTCTCTCTGACTTGTGGTTGGTTGCTATCTAAAATATGTAAGCTTTCAGCTAATATTCCAGCACCAAGCCTGCTTGCCTGTTACCATGTTCCCTACCATGATGATCATAGACTTTGACCCTCTAGGATCATTAGCTCAAACATCAAATGTTTTATAAGTTTCCTTGACCATAATGTTTTGAATAAAAACAGAATAGTAACAAATATACTCCTCAGTCTCCTTTTTTATCATTGTCCTACTTTCTGTATCTATGATATATGATGATGTCCTTCATATAAGTAAAATCATATTGTATTTGTGGCTCATTTCACTGAGTACACACAATGTCTGCAGGTTTCTTCCTAGAATAGTATACTTCATTGTATAGTTGGTATAAGCCCAGAGGCCAAGCTGTTATCTTGCTGTCACTTCCGATCCATTTCTGTCTCTGGCCCCAAGGTCAGTTTCTTCGAGACAGCATGTAGTTGGGCTATGGTTTGGTTTCTTTTGTTTTGTTTTGGTTTTTGCTAATTCATTCTGACAAATTCTGTCTTTATTGTAAAGTGTGATGTATATAATTAAAAGTAATTGGGACTAGGAGGGATGTGGTTCTATAATTTGACTTTTTATATTCTGTCTCTTCTCTTGTATGATAGTCCTCTTTTGTATTTAATTGGGATTTTTTGTAGTGAAATATTTAAATGTCATTCTTCTTCCTTTGTATCAATATTTGGTATTTTGTTCCTTGTAGTTATCCTGAAGATTACATCAAATATCTTTGAATTTTAACAACCTATTTTGAATCGATATAAACTTAACTTCAATGACACATATACACATACATAAAAATCTATGCTCTGTCATAGCTCTGCTCCAAAACCTTTCACAAAAGTACACCTTTACCCGGGCAGTAGTGGCACACACCTTTAATCCCAGCACATGGGAGGCAGAGGCAGGCAGATCTCCATGAGTTCAAGGCCAGCCTGGATTACAGAGTGAGTTCCAGGAAAGGCTCCAAAGCTACACAGAGAAACCCTGTCCTAGAAAAACAAAAACAAAAACAAAAACAAAAAATTACACCTCCAAACCATAAGCTAGTTATTTCTTCAAACCTGCCTTTGACTCCAGGATGGTTTTTCATTTCAGTTTCTGTGTTTTTCAGCATACCCAACTGCTGCCTTTTTTGGTTTTATTTTTGCTTGTCTTTTCACTTGTTGATATTTTTTCCTTGTTGGTACACAATGTTGCTGCCATTTTCTACATCTTTCTTGGTTCTCCTGGGCTCTTTAAGACATTTGCCACCAAGTCCTGTTTATGATGACATCTCTCCAAGACTGCTGCTATGTACTTTGAGCCAATACCTGACTTTTTTCCTTATAGGAATCTCAAGAACTAAACTGAAGCGTCTACTGTACAGAGAACAGTTGCTTTGTATTTTTTGTAGGTGCTAAGAAATAACAAGATTTCTCATTTCCACTGAAATGCTCCAACTTGTGTCCTCAACCCTGACAGCTTGTTTGAAATGAAGATACATCAGGTCTAGGCCTGTGGTTATACCTTACTTAGGGTTCACTACTCTTGATGAAAGGTCACTAACATGGAGACAGGTTCACTAATACTGGTGATGTTGTCAGGGGTTTACCACAATCCTGGTTGAGGAGGTGCTCAGGGAATAAGAGAGGATCACTCTAGAAACTTTTACAAAGTCAGGCACTTCATCCATGTTAACTTAAAAATAAAGTTATACCTGCAAAAGAAAGCAGCAAGAGCAACATTACCCATAATCTTCATTTGGTCTTTAGGAAAATTACTTAAGTACATTGCTCTGTCTTACTGTGAAAATGATTTTACATTTAACTACATACTTCAAAAACAAGTAGAAACTAGGCATCAAGTCTATACTTTCTAAAATAAATAGTATCTTCTATGTTAGTACTTAACCATTTCTAAAATGATCCTATGAGAAGAATTATTCTTTCCAGGACAATGTATGTGATGTGCACCTTTGTATCACAGTTAAGTAGGGATGAGGCAAGTCAAAAAAGCCATAACATGAAATAGACGTACAACTTAACATGTCTTTAGAAATAGTTTTATGGATTCCAGATGTTGACTTTGATATTTCACATAATGGTAATGTTATGTTTACACCAAACTAACAAGGCAGGCCCTTAGCCTTTCTTTTAGCCCACCCATATATTTAAGCCATGATTATAATTAATCTGTAAATTTATTACTAAATTTTAAAACAATGTATTTACAGAAATAAATAAGATAGACTGTGAATTTATAAGCCAGGATTTGTCACCCAATGAATAATTAGTTCTTTGAGAATTTTGTTTAATATGTTTTGACCCCTCTCCATCTTATCCCAGAGCCTGTTCTGTGATATTTCATTTGTGTTCTGACAAATAAAGCTTGCCTGGAGATCAAGAGGGTGGAGCTAGGCACTAGTTAACCATAGAAGCTAGGCAGTGGTGACTCATGCCTTTAATCTCAGCACTTGAGAGGCAGAGACAGGAAGTGATAAGGCAGGGTAGAGACAGGCCCTTGGCCCTTTCGGTCTGAGGATCTGGAGAGGTAAGAAGTCATTGGTGACTGCTCCTCTGCTTCTCTGATCTTTCAGGTTATACCTCCAATATCTGACTCCTGGTTTTTATTGGTAAAACTAAATAGGTTCATGCTTCAAGAGCCAACTACCCTTCTCTAGCCACCCAATTTTGTGTCATGTTTATTTTTTGCCCATAAATTCTGATCTGTGTTATCTATTTATTCATGTATATGTGGCTTTATACTGGAGCATGGTTGATATACCAGGATCAAAGTTCTTACAGAAAACTGACCATCTCTCTCCCAGTAGCTATCAATTGCCAATAACTCCTTGGTCAGGAGTGGAATTTCATGTCCACCTTCCCCCTCCATGCTGGTGTTTGGTCTGGCCTGAACTTGCATGGGGCTTGTGCAGGCTGTCATCACTACTGTGAATTCATATGTGCAGCTCCCCTGCTGCATCCTGAGGACAGAGTTTTCTTTTATTATTCACCACCTCTGGCTCTGAAGGTCTTTCTATCCCCTCTTCCACAATAATCCCTGAGCCTCAGGAGAAGTGTGTGTGTGTGTGTGTGTGTGTGTGTGTGTGTGTGTGTGTTACCGATGTTCCATTTAGGGCTGAGCATTCCATGGTCTCTTACTCTCTGCACTTTGACCTAATTGTAAGCCTCTGTGCTAATCACCATCTACTTCAAACAGAAGCTTCTCTGATGAAGGTTGAGTGACGCATTATTCCATGGCTAGAACAATAAGTCATTATAAGCCCTATATCCATTTTGCAGAATAATAATAGTAGGTTCCCACCGAGGGCCCATGATCTTAGCCACTGGTTCTTGGACAAACAGTGGTGTCATGTATGGGTTTCTTCTGTAAACTGGGACTTAAATCTAATCAGAAGGTGGTTGGTTACTTCCATGATGTTTAAGCCACTATTGCACCACCAGGCATGTCTTGCCAGGGCAGCTGTTATTATAGTTCACTAGATTCACAGCCTGGTAAAATTGATTACAGTTCTCCTCTGGTGGTGTGAATAATGCCTTTTAGCACTATGAAAGTGTGGGAGTATTGTGTTCCCCAAAATATTGTGTATGCTAATAAACTTATCTGGGGTCAGAGAACAGGACAGCCACAATATTAAACATAGAGGTTAGGCAGTGGTAGCATACGCCTTTAATCCTAGCATTTCAGAGACAGAAATCCCTCTGGATCTCTGTGAGTTCAAGGCCACATTGGAAATGGCCAGGCACGGTGATACACACCTTTAATCCCAGAAAGCCACACCTTTAATCCCAGGGAGTGGTAGTAGAAAGCAGAAAGGTATATAAGGCGTGAGGACCAGAAACTAGAAGCATTTGACCTGGAGAAGCAGCCTGGAGAAGCATGTGGCTGGTTAAGCTTTCAGGCTTCTAGCAGCAGTTCAGCTGAGACCCATTCTGGATGAGGGCTCGGGGCATCCAGTCTGAGGAAACAAGACCAGCTGAGGATTCAGCGAGGTGAGATAGCTGTGGCTTATTCTGTCTCTCTGACCTTCCAGTGTTCACCCCAATAACTGGCCTCGGGTTTGATTTTATT
>CABHPH010000975.1:44477-80352 GCA_902168325.1 Peromyscus nudipes
CCTTTAATCCCAGGGAGTGGTAGTAGAAAGCAGAAAGGTATATAAGGCGTGAGGACCAGAAACTAGAAGCATTTGACCTGGAGAAGCAGCCTGGAGAAGCATGTGGCTGGTTAAGCTTTCAGGCTTCTAGCAGCAGTTCAGCTGAGACCCATTCTGGATGAGGGCTCGGGGCATCCAGTCTGAGGAAACAAGACCAGCTGAGGATTCAGCGAGGTGAGATAGCTGTGGCTTATTCTGTCTCTCTGACCTTCCAGTGTTCACCCCAATAACTGGCCTCGGGTTTGATTTTATAAATAAGAACTTTTAAGACTCATGCAACATGAAAGCTACCCAGTATGGACAAAGCTTCCAGGTCAGTATCAGTTTATTATTCCATGTTCTATGATTTGGGAATGTAGTGCCTTCTGCCACAGGGTCTTACCATTAAGTTCTGGAGGTAACCAATAATATTGACAATAGCCTATACTGTTTGGGAGCCTCTGAATTCTCACTGACCAAAATTTGAAATAGTAAATAAAAAGTCGAGGATAAAAAGCCAATTTTATACGGACAAATACTGTTGAATGCCAGAAAGGTGCAATAAGCACCCATGCAGAAGTGAGGCGTGGTGCATTTTCCCTGTAACCCCAGCACGGGACAGGAACAGAGAGAGGAGGATCCGGGGGGCTCTGTGGCAAACCAGGCTAGGCAAATCAATAAGTAACAGGTTCAGCGCGTGAGGGAGAAAGACTCAAAACATAGAGCAGGAAACAATAGAGGAGTAGATGAGAACTTTACTTAGTGGAAAGAAGGGAGGGATGAGAGTCAATCACTCAGGGCTTAATGGGAGCAAGAACCTCAGCAATGTCATTTTAATAGTGTTTTCTTTTAAGACTGAAGGCTTTCTGGCCTATGCTCTGCCTCTTGAGATGCACATCAGGCTGGAGGTAATGGGCTGAGCAGGACTTAGCACTACCCAAAGCCACCTAGAAGCCAGGGATGGCCACTGACTTCAACAAAGTCTATTTTGTTGATTCTGACACAAATGATGTTCTCAGCTTTTGTGGCTTTTCTTGGTGTGACACTTCTATACATCCAGAAGGAAGGGAGGAGGGAGGAGAGGAGGAGGGAAGAAGGAAAGAGAAGGGAGGGGAGGAGGGGAGGAGAGAGCAGGGGAGAAGGGAGAAGATGTTTCAGAGCTACATGCAGTCATTAATAGACTGTTAGTTACTTTGTGTCCACCCTTGGAGCTTTTCAGTGTGTATGAAGACAGTCTCTTACAGCTTCCTGGAACCCCTCACATGAAGCTAGGGAGGAAAGTGCACTTTTGACACTGGGCTAGATCAATCAATGTGCTCACAAAGTGAGGGAGCACTCGGCATATTGTCCTCTGCAAACCAGGAGCCAGGGTGTCCACCAGGCCTTGTCGATCAATAGGCTGTGTGGACTCCACGGCCTCGGTGGTGGCAGTGATATTCTGTAACCAGTGAGACACTGGCCTGCAGTAACTCTATGCAAGACACACAACGTCCATACAGCTTCAATTAAGGTCTCCAGAGAGACGGGGTCTGCACCCAGGAGCCTATGGGATTCTAGGAGCAGAAGAAAACAAATAATGTCAGAGGTTCAGAATGATCCCCTCCCCTCAGTACGCTGCCTTCAGTGATTCCTGTCTGAGTCCTCTCATAATCCGTGGCATATTCTCTTTGTTTTGGTAGGTATGAAATTACATCAAGGTCATTTTTAATAACTGTCAATAGCTTGGGAACAGCCCGCAGCTTTATTGACACCCGCACTGAAGCACTCTGGGAGCCACAGAGAGTACATGGCCTGCCTGGGAACAGCGGTTCATTGGGGAGCAGATTATTATTGATATTAGTAAATTGATATTGATAGAAATTTGATGGGGAGAGTACTTCTGAGTCACTGTACAAGATTCTCATGTCAACAGCCTGGAGAGCATCAAGGCTCAGTGGCCCAGTGGTCTGTGCACTGGAAGCTGCTCTCGGTCACTGGGATCAGTTCCCTCAACTTTCTTCTTGAGTTTTGGAAGAGGAGGTCTGGGAAGCAAGCACACCTTCGTGGTACGTGTGTGCTACTGTCTTCTTCCTCTTTGGACCCCCAGTGCAGTGATAAGTTCCACGCTTAAGTGTGATGTTCCTCTCTTAGGAGAAAAAGATTTTTTTCAGCTTCCAGGTGTTACTGTTCCACAATTTCATACACATATTAAGAAGTATTTTGATCACATCTACCTCTTATTATTTTCTCTTGCTCCCCTTTCCATACCCTCTGGACTCCTTCTCACCAACAAGTCCTCTTCCTACTTTCAGAGATGTGTGTGTGTGTGTGTGTGTGTGTATGTGTGTGTGTGCACACGTGTTTGTGCAAGTGTGTATGTGTGACTGAGTGTGTGAGTGTGTGTGTGTGTGTGTGCATGCACATGCGTGTGTGTCTTTGTGTGAATGCCCTGTGTGTATTTGTGTGTGTGCATGAGAGAGAGAGAGAAAGAGAGAGAGAGAGAGAGAGAGAGAGAGAGAGAGAGATTCATTCACTTTAATTGGGGTTTCCATAAACATGGTGGGGGATTATTCACTTGAGCAAGGGCACTTACCAGAGGCTGCACCACTGAGGAATGTGATTTCCCATCCCCCAGCAGTTATATCAAAGTCCTACTGAGCCTGAAGAAAGAATGGGTCCCCAAACCCCCTCCAGTAATGGAACAATAGCTGTCACGTTCAGAGGACAGCATTTCAAAGCACTCCTCCCCGTCTCTTCCAGCTCTTCCATGATTTCTGACCCACTTCCTGATGTTCCCTGGGCTTTGGACTCTTGAACGGTCACTTGCTCTCAATGCTTTGACACCTCACACATCTCTGCAATCACTGCTTCCCACTGCAAAAAGAATTTGACCAGACACTCAAGCAGTCTGACGTCCCCAGAGGCTTGGGGCTACTTTTGACAGTTGTCTTCAAATTGACTCATGGTCCTGCAAGGAACCCTTCACTTGTGAGCCTGTGAGGAACCTCGGTAAACTCACTGGTCCACTAAGCTAAATTTGGGTAGAATTGCTTCTTTAATCTGATTGAAACTGCAGTTCAACATAATGATTTCCCTTTGTTTGAATCCCTCCCAGACTAAGAGAGCACCATTTCTAAAACCCCAAACATGAGACTTTCAAGATGGAGCTAGCCCAACGTCAGTGGAAAGTGAAAGGAACAGGAAGATAGGATAATGTTGGTTAGTGTCTTAGTTACCCTTCTATTGCTGTGAAGAGACACCATGACCATAGTGCAACTCTTATGCAGGACAACATTTAATTGGGGCTGGCTTACAGTTGCAGAGGTTTATTATCATCATGGGGATAGGCATGGTGGCATGCAGGTCATGGTGCTGGAGAGTAGTTGAGAATTCTACATTCTGATCTGTAGGGGGGGGGGCTGGTGTGGGCTTTTAAAACCTCAAAGCCCACTCCCAGTGACACACTTTCTCCACCAAGACCACACCTCCTAATCCTTCTAATCTTATCAAAGAGCTCCACTCCCTGGTGACTAAGCATTCAAATATGAGCCTATGTGGGCCTTAGTTACTCAAACCACCCCAGGAGGGGATAAGCAATGCTGACTGGAATAGAAGAACTCAGGATAGGGACAGCGGCAACCCTGGAAAAGCCTGACCCAGAAAGAGTTAGAATTCATAAGTCTGGCAAAGAGGAACACTGTGCAGAAAAAAAAAATGCAGTGTAGAGGGCAGACGTGATGGCCAGTTCAGATCTCATTTGTGTGGCGGATCCAGAACGTGCAGAACATAGAGACAGATGAGTGGTGATGGGCTGGGGCCTGGGAGCAGGACAGGGAGCCTACAGGGTTGAAGGCTGATGTGAAGGAATCCAGCGGTGGTGACGGCCACACTACACTGTGGACACATTAACTCCTGGGACTGACCTCCAAATATGACTTCTACAGTATGTGAATTAGGTCTCAGTAAGCAAACGAACCTGGACATGTGGCACCAGAGAGTGAGACCTCCTGCTCTTTACCTCAGTGCTAGGGTTCAGATTTAGTAAATCAGGGAATTAGTGCTCCTGCCATTATGCCTTGTATTTCTAATTCTGTAAATTCAGAGCAAGATAAGATAACTAGCCTGAAAAAAATGCATATGCTCCAGTGCAGTCGCAAGTGGTTAATGTAAAGAGGCACTGGCCCAACAAGGGGGCTGGCTTTATGCACTCACATTGGTACCCGCTGGGCACTCCAGCCACTTCCTACCTACAGCCCAGGTGGAGCATGGCTCAACCACTCGGGAAGAAGGTTCTCTATTAGCAAGGACAGGCTGGCTCCTGGAGCTGGTGTCCTTAACCCGTCCCCTAACGTGGTGCCACATGCTGACTGTGACTGCTGAATCTGTAAGACCTTTGTTTCCTTCAAAAATGTGCACCTCAGATTTTCCTTCTCACCCGATTCCACAGCCCTCTGTTACTCTGTCCCTATTTATTCCCCACCAACCCACATAAAATGTAGTGGTCTGTGTGGTTTTCTGGGGAGACTGTAGGCAAATGCCTGTTTTAAACTATTTCCTTTCTCAAACTGGGTAAAGCAGATAAAGCCCTCCTCATGTGGAGCATATGCCCCTGGAAGCGTCTTCTGTATGGGGTCTTGATAGACATTTCCAGGCCCACAGAGTCACTAGAGTAGGAACTCCAGGCAGATTTGGACAGCGTCCAGATGAGAGGCCGTATCTCACAATGGGAGTAGCAGAGGCCTCCAGGAGATGGTGATGGGTGAAGAAGAATATCACATACAAGCTTCTACATTCTAATGTAAAGACCCCAAGTGGCAAGGATGCTGTCCTGGACTTACTGGGGAAGCTTGAGCAAATATCTATTCACCCTCGGTAGAACCCCCAAAAACGAATAGAAGAAATGATTCCTCACAGGACTACTTTGGTGAAGTAGAGAGTAAATTGGGGTTACTTATAAGAGCTAGGCAAGAAGTGGTACCTCCAGGACCATGGGTGAACCAGTGACAGCTGCATCGCTGAAAAGTCTACCCAACACAGGTAGGGATGGAGCAAAGTTTCATCCTTGGAGCTCCCGTAATCTTGCAAGCAGCTCTGCAGAGTCTTAACCCTTTCCAACAATTTACTGCTTCTGTAACCTTTGGGAGTGGTGCAAGTCTTGTAAATTTCAGGACCCTTTTGAAATTTGTATGCTGTGTTTGTATCCTGGCTCTTAAGTACTTCACTCTTCCCTCCTAGAGACTATGTTACAATTTGGAGGAACTAGTTACACAACAGATGCTGGGGATGGAGGGAGGTTCGGATGTTGCTTGAGAGAGGAATACCCCCTGGTTTTGTCTGGTAGGGTTCTGGCCTACTATACCATACAGTCTTCAGCCTCTGGTTACAAATAAACTTTCAAATCACTGGCATGTGGCCTCACCTGTAGAGGAAATCAAATGCAGTGAAATCCGTGTCCTGATCTTGAGTTCCAATCAAGTGCCTGGTTGGTTATAGATAGAGAGGGATTGAATAACAGAGCCCGAGACAGCAGTGTGTAAATAAATTGAGCTCCCCACTACATCCAAATTCTCTTAGTCCTCCTGAAGTTACCAGCGACAAGATGCAGGCCATGAACCATGAAGACCTCACCATGTCCACCAAGAGCAACCACAGACTCATAGACATCACTCCTTGCAGACTGGAGTCTTCAGGTCATCATCTTCAGGGGGCGTTGGTGGTGGGGGAGCTCACAGCGTCCCTGTCCTGGCATACATCCTCCTGGAATGAATCGTGAGACTTCGTCGTGGAAACAACTTGACTCCGTGAAGATGTATTTTTGAGACTTCTTGACGACAACATTTAATTACAACGCTAGGACCAAGGTGTTGCACATAACGGTTGAGTGACGGCACGTTAGGTCCCCAGCAACTCCAGTCTTGAGATGCCCGTCATTTTCTGTTCATTTCCTGATGCTTGCTTCAGCACCACCACATGTAGCACTGAAATGAAGGGACAGAGGACAGCAGGAGCCACGGAGACGAACACACCAGATGCCAGGTACCTTTTCTCCCAAGTGGGTCCAATGGTGTGAGATACAAAAACAACCTGTTTTGCCATGGCACTTAGCATATTCCTCGTTAAAAAGAAAATATCTCGAATAATACATTTCAAATTATTTCCTCGTACACGTCCATATGCGTAATAAATGGATATTTTAGTTCCTATCTAATTATCTAGATTGGTGCAGTTCTTTTTTTTTTTAAATGCCAGTTTTAATTGCAAAAGTGCTGCCGGCTTCAGATTTTAATTGCAATTTGCAAATGGTTAGACTGACAGTGCTCCATTACAAAGAAAAAAATCATTTTAATAGCAGAAATACTGCCTCGCTGCGGATGCAATTTCATTTTACAAGATACTGGGTCATCCGGCATCATTATAAGGAATAAAAAGGCTGGCGTGAATCTCTGAGGTGTTGGCTGGGTCAGGGTAGCATGGAGCCCGTTTCTCCGAGAGGCTGCCTGGAGCTTGGCTTCCGTTCTCATCCAGGAAAGCAAAAATGTCGGAGAAACCCTGAAAACCTTTTAAAGTCCCCCCCCCGCCACACACACACACACACACACACACACACACACACACACACACGCACACACACACGCTAGTTGTACCGTTAGTCCACATCCTTCCTGACTCATTATCTACCTCTTCCCTTTATCAGGGCTCTGTGATGGGAGGCAGAGTGGTATCGGTGTTTGTAATCTTAGGCACAGATGCAAAGCAGGCTATTTTTAGGGACCGGTTCCCTCCTCCTCACCCCAGGTCTCATCCAACTGGTTGTTGTTTCATTCTAAGCACAGATAAGGGTTCTCACAGGAAGCCGATGGCTTTTCTCTTATAGGCTGCTATCAGCTCACGGGTGTAAGTCTTGTAGGGATTATCTTACCCTTAACAGTTATAGGTACAGATGTTCAGGGGGAACTTTGCCCCGATGACAGTGTCCTAGCAATGCTGGTATCCATGGTTGATCAAGGCTAGCTATGGGTAAACCCACAGACTCTGAAGGCGGTCCTGCAGGTGGAGAAGTGACCAAAGATGCTTTTCCCTTTGACTTGGGTTTGCAGTGGGAGTGGCACTGAACCGGATCCACTTTGAGCCATTGTGCTCCGCTGAGGCCCTGGAAGACCCCCTGTGTCCACAATGGCTACCGGCCACATGGTGACACCACCTTACAGAAAGGCTCCTTTGTGGTGTCCATTCTTGGCTAATGCAGCTAGGAGGAGCCCAGTGTTTGTTCTGCTGTCAGCCTCAGGTCAAACAAGGATGGAGTGGGAGAAAGTAACCTCACTTCCTGTGCACCCACTGAGTCGTTAGGACCATTTCAGGGCTCTGAAAAGCTGTAATTAAAAAAAAACAAACCAAAAAACCAAAAAACCCTCAATTCACTTGATAACACTTTACTTTTAGAATTGTGCTAATTTTTTACTGTTACTTCATTATTTACTAATTTTTCTAAGTAAATAACAATTTAGTATATAGTCCATTACATAGAGCAATTCATATATACATATTATATACATTGAGCAGCATGTCGTTCAATGGTGGGGCACATTCCTCAGAGTACGTTGTTAGTCAATTAGTAGAAACACTGTAGCGTGTGCTTCCAAGCTACAGGAGGTGCTAAAATGTTACCAGGGTACCCAATCAGTGAGAACATTGCCCATATCCAGTCCATCATTGGCCAAATTATCTTAACTCGGGACATTACTATTTAAAACTCCACGTGAGCTGAAGGGAACACATGCACACTGCAGACCAGTGCCCCGGGACGCTGATAAAACAATAGGAAGGCGAGCATACATTTCACTTTATAATATTAGCAAATTCATTTGACATTAAAATAACAATGAAGCTTTTATGATTTTTAATTGAGGCGGAAGACAAAGGCTCAGGTGCTACCGGGGACTGCTCTTTGTATTTTAAATAAATGAAAGTGTTTCACTCAGAATAAAATGATTGTCTCATTCCCCTGGGGCAAATTTTGAAAATATATAAATATTTATGGAGATAAATGTGTGTAAACTATGGAGTCTGAGCCTGGCAGCTCGAGTGCACTTTCATCTTGGCTTCCCCGATGCGCTCAGAGGACGCGTCATCATTACCCATCAACCATGACAGTGATGGCCTGTTGAAAGGGCATTTTTCTTACATTGATCTCAGGGCATTATTAACACAAGTTAACAGTTAAATGGTTGCTGTTTTGTGCATGCAAAATAAGACAGAGTCATACACCCCTTATTCATTGAGGGTATAGCTGCTAACATCCTAAAGGGTCAGAAAAAAGGGAACATGCAGAGCCCAAGAGCAGAAAGTTCCATCTGTCCTGATGTCTGGTTGCCTGTTGCCCCAAGACAGCGACACCATGGCAGACAGCACAGGTCACTGCTGATGACTGATCCACACGCTGGGGTAAAATTGCCTTGAGTGAAATCAATCAGATGGCATCATATCTGATTCTGTGGGTCTCCAACACAGTGCTTACAGGTTACAGGATAATGGAGTGATTTTCATAGCAACAGAGCCACAGAGTTCAAGGTGTGAGACTCCACCCGGGAGCATGTTCAAGGCTCCAAAAGGAGGCATGCAGCTCCCATGTGATGGTGAATGTTTTCCCTTCCCACTGATCTGGGCTGGCACCGGGAAGGTCATTCATTGCCTCCTGAAGATAACTGTGGATATTAAAAGGAAGAGACATTTGAGATGTATGTTTTTCTAAGGAAGGAAATACAGACAGCCAATTTGTTCGATTAAACACACACATGTACACACCCATGCACATATGCATGCATGCTAGAACAGAATAAAATGCATGCTGAGACTCTCCTACTGGTGCAAGTCTAGGAGTGATTCCATTATCAGAGACAATTTACGATGAAGTCATGCCTATTTAGTGTGAAACTGGACATTAATATATTTGAGCATGTATGCAGAAGTGCATGTGTGTATACATATGAGAAACTGTCCAGGGAAGTTACCTGGGGAGATAACAACTTAATGAAAAGAAATGTCTTATTGCTTTTGTATGTTCACACACATGTGCATACATGTTCACACACATGCGCATACACACATACATTTAAACATATATAGTGACAGTAGCAGCTTGCTGAAAGATAATAAAATTTTTATACCAACCCCATCAGCTTTTACCTCATCTCAGCCTACAGAGTCCATACACTCAGAGGCCTTGTGCTGAGGTCTGGGGCATCAGCGTGAGGCCAAGAGTGGCTGTAGCTTGGTTCCTGTCACTCCCGAGGTAAGCAGGCTTCTCGTGCAAAACAGAGCTGTGTGGCATGCGCACCACCTGGAGGTGTGCATGAGTTCAGAAAAGACACCCCAGCAGTTGTAAGGAGGGAACACAAGCAGCCAGAGATGAGAGAAGTCACAGCAGACTAAGCTTGGTAACCAAAAGGCAGCGGCAGTTAGGGCGGGGATGAGACTCCCCAAAGCCAGACAATGACGAAAAGGCCCAGCCTGCATCAGCACACTGATACCATGTGACGCTGCTCATGTCTAGTCAATAGGTAAACTCAGGACCCAAGGTTGAGAGACCCACTCTAGGAAGAGAAGCCACACGGGAGGATGACATTCTCCTTCATCCTGCGGACATGTCCATCAACCTCTCCCGATGTCTAGTGATGGAGGAAGATTTCCAACATGGAGCCCAGGGAGAGCAGGATGGACCTATGGACATCCTCATCCATGCTCAGCTAATGACCATTTCCTCAGATAGAGGCCAAGTACATTCACAAACCTGACCAACATCCCAGCAGCCTCTTCCCCGTGGTGCCACAAGACATGGCGTCCCTGGTTTTACTGTGTTGACATCCTCGGGGCAGTGAGAAGCTGGCAGAATTGCCCCTGGGCAGTGGCACAAGGATTTGGTACTTCAAGGAGCTTCCCAGGGCAGAATCAGGCTCACCAACATCTCTGAGGTCACCGCCATCATCACGCACACTTGATAGACAGGCTCACACATGTACCATCAACGGTGCGGTCACAGCCACCCTCCCAGGGTGTGATGTCACCGCTCTGCTTGGCTGATGCTGATGAATGAGCTGTCCCAGTGCAAATTCAAACCCACTGCCATGTCCCTCGAGCTGCCTCCTCCATGCCTCAGCTGTACAAGACTTAATGAGCTTTGCAAATTTAATTGCAATGTATTTCTTGTCCTCAAGGAACTCTCAACCAACACGAACAACCGCGGCCTCAACGTCCCTCCGTGTTAGGATGTTCAGACCATTGAAACCATTCTCTCTGAGGGGAGCAATCAGCAAACCATCTCTGGTAACGGAGTACTTTATAAGTGCTAATTATTACTTCTGTGAATTATTGTTACATTTTTTTTCCAAAAGGGTAAAATAAAACAGCATAAGCAGAAAGGAATGGTTTAATGGGCCCCTGGCTGAGCCTTCTGAACTTGAACACTATGCACAGGGAAACATTAGCCGTGGTAATTATATAAGGATGTCTCACTGTCTGTTCTCCTTCTTCTTCATGTCGCTTCTCTTCCTCGATGAGGACTGGAGGGGTTAACCCCCTCCACCCCATACTCAAGGAGTCTCTCAGTCCTCTGTGTCCCTCTGACATGTACAAGCCTTAGATTTCATGATGATAGAGAGAGCCCAGCAGATCCCAAAGACATTTCTAACTTAACCTATTACTTCTTTGCTTATCAAAATCTCAGAAGTAAAGTGTATGAAGCCTCCCAGTGAAAGCATGGGTGGGTAATGAAATTACTGGACACACACTTATAGGCAGGAAGCATTTAAAATGGGATAAATAATGAGTTGTACCCAGTTCCTGTGCCATTTCTGCTCTCAGTCGTCCTTGAAAGCAGTCAAGGTTCCAGAGGTTTTTGACAGCAGTGGAAGCAGGCTGTCAAAGAGGAAACCAGGGAAGCTGGGTGTGACGTCACCAAAGCACCCCTGGAGCCGTGGGCAAGAACAACAGTTCTGGATCAGAGGCAAGTTCAATCAAGGAGCTACCCACTACTGAGGGACTGTGAGGAGAGGCATGTGTGCGTCGAGGGAGCGAGTACTTCCAGGTCAAGCACATCCACAGTTATGGCAGAGGAGGGCTAAACTTTCAAATCCCAGGTGACTTTCACTTGTCACCAGAGAAGAGGAAATATGATTTCCCCCAGGAACCCTGCTGGCTATGGAAAGCAACCCCTACCAAGGAAGAATCATTGGCTGTGGGCAGCCTTGAGGCTGGTCCTGCATTGATGACATCACTGGGATTCCCAGCAACCCCAGGGAACCTCTACTACCTGGTGACAGCATAGAAAACAGTAGCTGGTAGCTGGCAATGTGTACATGTAGGTGTGCACACATGTGAAAGTATGTTCCTGTGTGTGCAGATGTGTAAGGACTTGCCCAAGTTTGTGGATGCTAGTAACTAACAGATAACATTTCTGTGTACAAATAAAATGAAATGCTGTTTGATATTCAATGTCTATGTAGCTACATATCCTTATTCAGAAAGTTTATGTTATTATGTATCTTCATCTATGTGTGTGTGCATACACAAGCGTCTGGCAAACTTCAAGCACAAACACACGTACATACATACATATGTGTGTAAACACATGTAGCTGTGTGTATGGTAGCTGTGTGGGTTTTATCATGCTTAACAGATAGCTCAGCCATTTCTTTACACATGTTTGCATACTGGTCGTGTTGGTAAAGATCTCACAAACACATGTATATGACCATGTGGCAGCTGGTGAAATCCTGCTGGAGAAAGCAGTGTGCAGCCCATGGTGGAGTACACGCTGGGGTAGAAAGAAAACACCAGGCAAGGGATGGGACTGAAAGCCGTGTGCTTCTAAATCTGCATCAGTGACCGGCACTGTTAAAGATGGGAAGGAGCAAAAATTTCCCATTCACAGGCATCTCACTCAAGTACAGGGTGAGCTTCTGCTACAACAGAGAAACGCCCACATCTTTAATGTGCTCATAGTCTATTATCTCTCCATCCTTCCAGGATAATTACTCATGAGAAAAAAATATAATATTTAGCAGTACAGCTTATTGTTCAGCATAAATTATGATCCTGTCTCGAGAGTGCAGGCACCTGGCACTTTGTTAAGGCCGGTACCAGCCGTTCTCACCCAGTGAGCTTACCCCCACAGGACTGACACCGGGCAACCATCTGCCCCCAGCACTGTTACTTGTTATTCTGGTGCCTGAAGTCTGTGGCTCACTGAAGTCAGGCAGGCAGGATACAATTCCTGACCTGGAATATCTCTGTGTAGTGCTGCCTCTATTTCAGGTTCAAAAGCTGGGGTGCTTGACAGCAGCGCATCCCTAGATGAACACAAGTGATCGGGTGCAGGCGCCCTGTGTGTCACACTGCCCTCATGAGCAGCTGAGAGACTCTCAGGTGAGGATGGGGACAAGCAGCCATCACTGGTAGGGGGCAGTGGGTTGCTGAGGCTGTGGCTTTGGGGGCAGAAGGTCGGGGTTCATATAGTTCACTCCTGAGGTCTCCATTACCCTCCACAAACACCTGTGTAGTGCCAGGACCTGGGACTGCCAGGATAACTCTGTGCCATGCACAGAGGCTAAAATGAAATGTCCACAAAGATTAAACAGTACAAATCCTGTGACTCCACTCAGAAAAGCTCATGGGATAAGATAGTCAGAGACTCTGGGACCACAGAGAACTTTGGAGGTCATAACGCCTCCGGCTGGAGGGTTTTGTCTATTGTCCCAAATATAACACCAGAGGCTTTCCAGATGATCTTTGTCTGGACCCAAGGCCATGACCATGTACACGTGGCTCATAATCTGTTTCTTTTCTCCTTGTTTCTCTTCCTCCCTCCTCCCTCCTGCCTCCCCCACTCTCTCTCTCTCCTTCCTTCCTTCCTTCCTTCCTTCCTTCCTCCCTCCCTCCCTCCCTCCCTCCCTGCCTCCCCCACTCTCTCTCTCCTTCCTTCCTTCCTTCCTCCCTCCCTCCCTCCCTCCCTCCCTCCCTTCCTTCCTTCCTTACTTCCTTCCTTTTCTTTATTCTTTGGAGCTAGGAACAGGATCCAGTGTCTCATACATGCTCAGCACATAGCCTACCACCGAGCTAACCCCAATAATTCACACCTTTAAGTGACTCCAAATGGCTCTCATCAGCTCAAGAGCAAGATCAAACCTGAGAAGCCTAAATTCCCTTCACAGTTTGAATACCTTGCTGCTTGGTGCTCATTATTGGAAGTGTTAAAACATTAAGAGAAAGAAAAAAAGTTTCAGATGCAAAATTTTAAAAGTTATATATAAGAGAGAGAAAAGTTTTACTTTGTATTTTAACTAGGAGACTTCAAAGAGACACTTAACAATCAGGAGGAATCCACTGTAGGTTTGTATTTTGATTTACATAAGGCATGACTTTTTGAAGGTCTTTGGGCATGAAATATTTAAAATGAGAAAAAAATGAAGCAAGGAATGTACTGGCATGGCCTCTGTTGTGGCATGCAACATCCCCCACCCACTGAGTCTACCATGTTAAAAAAGAACTTGACGATGTCATGTAATTACCCACCTCAACTTCTCAGATCCAAACTGCAAAGCAACAGATGGTCACATGGGAATCTGATCATGTCTCTCTTTGGAGACTTGGAGAGCATGAAGTCTACAAACAGAAGAGAAGGCGACCTTGCCGGTGTGCAGATATAGCAGATCCTTGAACCCAGGTCATGGTAAACTGTACTTCTGTGTTCTGGAGTAGTCAAAATTGCACTCCGAATTCCACTTGGTGTTTGCTGTCTGTGGTGGCTGAGCTTCGTATGATTTGGGCGTGGTCTGGTGGTGATCTCTGAAGATCTTTCCGCAGCCAGGAGCACAGACGCACCTGACACTGAAGGCAGGCTGGCCATTTTCTTCACCAGCCATCAGTGGCCACATGCTTGATAAAGTGAAGCGCCCTATGAACCTGTGATTGGTAAATTTATAAGACAATAGAAGAAAAATATGTAGCACTTTTTAGTTTCTACAGCACACACCAGTTTTCAAGATTTACTTTCTAAAGATTTTTTTTCTTATGCTACCAAATCTATTAGCAAATGTTTTCCATTGTGTGTTGACAATACACAATTTGTCTAACTCTGTACTTAGGAAGAAAGACGAGGAGCTCAAATCATAGTACAAGTTTCTCAATTCACTTTATATGAATCTGTTTCTATATAAATAAGTGTCATTTAGAGGTAATGATGGGTCAGAGAGTCAGAAGCGAATCTTGATTAAAACTTCACCCATGAACAAGTCGTTCAAGATTTTGATCTTAGGGAACTTGGATCACTAAGGCAGACACCAGGGACCTCTATGTGAATCTGCAGTACTTGCTCATGAATGAGATGTCAGTATTATTTGAAACTATACCCGTAGGAAATGCATTTTGATTCACTGTAAGTGGTTAAAACACAGGCTTAGTTTGTTTGACATTTAAAGAAAAAACAAACAACAAACAGGAACTCTAGTATCTTCTTCGGAGACCCCCGGGGGTCGCAGCACACTGAGTGTGGGGAGTGGGTGCCTACTGTCATCTCTCAGAGAGCCTACCTAACCGCGACAGCCCGGGCTTCAGGGCGGCACCCATTCAGTCTTGCTGGGTGGACACACTGCCATCTAGTGGAAGCATATGGCACCGCAGGTCGCAAAGATCTCGGCTTCTTCGGGGAGCAGGTGCACCTGGGGCAGGCAAGACCCAAGGAGGCCAGGACTGCTGCCAGCACCTGCTCCAGCGACGCCAGTGGGTACGGAGATCCATAGCGGACACTGCACAACTCCAGCAGCCCTACGCTTGGCCGGTGCGCGACCCCGCTGTATTTGCCCAATCTCTTGGGAACACCAGATCCCAGCTGGAAGTGTTAGGGTCTCCACAATGAAGAGTGGAGAGGAAGTTGGGGTTCTCGGGGACACAATGGGTGTAAAAGACAAGAAAGCAATTCGCCATCCACAGGCGTGGAAGGCTGTCACCCAGACTGGCCCAGCAGCGACAGAATGTTAATCAAAACAAACTCTGGATGTGAACACTCCCTCCTGCCGGTTCAGCTTTCCTCCCAAAACTAAAACGTGTTTGGAAAAAAAAAAAACTCACTCTGTTTCTGCAGATTTACAGGCTGTGTTTCACCTGTTTCTGCAATAGTTTAAAATATAAGACTGTTATAAAGTTGGCGCTACTTGCAAAAGCATGAATAATGCCCAGAATATAGTAAAACTCTCTACCCTGCAAATGGTACAAAAACAGCAACCAAAAAAAAAACCATAACTGAAAATTTTCTACTTCAAATTCATGAAATTATTTCTTTTTATTTGTGATAATTCCACACATCTGCATAATGTATTAGGATCGTATTCCCCCCCACACACACACACTACTCTCTCCTACACCCTTCCACTCCTGCCCCCTCTTGTTTTCATGACTGCTGTATGCAGGTCTTGTGCAGGTCTTGTGCAGGTCGGCATCTCTGTTACACATCATATCCAGAGGACAGCATTTCTCGGTGCCCTTCCCCAGCCTCTGCTCATACAGGGTGTTCCTTGTGATGCTGCTGGAGCCGGACTACTGCTGCTTCCTGCCTTGGTTGAAGAAGCTTCATTGTGCAGTGGGCTATGATTAATGAAGAAGACTCATAACTGGTCAATATGCTGAGAATATTGACTGTTCAGTCCTCAATCCTAAACAGGACATCTATAAGACACCCTCTAGAGCCCAGGGAACATCCCAGATGAATTTAGGAACTCTCTTGAGAGTCACCTCAGTATGACAGAATGTTTTAAGTTGAACACTCTTTTTAACATGTTAAAATTTTCTCAAGAATATATCATAATGCTAAAGCTTTGACATTACGCATGTTGGTCAGCATACATATACAAACACAGCAAGGAAGTAGATACTCACAGGCATTTTTATAAATGCAAAAATAATTGGAAAGATAAGAGTCTGTGCAAAAATGCTTATTTTAAATGTATTTAAAGTACAATTCACTGTTTTTCTTTTATACTGGGTTATATTGAGAGAAAATTAAGGTTATTTTCCAGTATACACCAGGACACTTCCTTGTGCAATGCTGTTTTTGTGGTGGCCTGTGGAAGACTTGTCCCTGATCCTACAAACACTGTGGTCATGGGTTTATAAGTTCCTTGGAATGTGGAAATGTGGTTTTTAGGCCACCCTCAGCTACTTCTGGGCAGGCTTCCCTGAGGTTTTCAGGCTCCCAGGCCCTATGCTTGCCACCATAAGAGTGTGTCTTCCAGTACAGTTGGTGGTGATGGGAAGGGGTACATTTTAACATCCAGCCTTTCCTCGACCATCCCTAAAATATTCTTTACACTACTGGGGCCAGTGACCCAGAGAATTTACACAGGAAATGGCCTTCCTGTTAATTTATCAAGAAGTCCTGAGTTCTGTGGTCTATACCCTAGTCCAAGCACATTTGTGGTGTGCTTTGGTTTCCAACCAAGAAAAGGAAGGAAGTGCCATAGTTGAAGATCCTCATGCAAAGTAGAGAATTGAGTGCTTCCTGGTAAGGACCACCTGTGTCTTACCTGCTTCAAGGTGTTTTTTTTTTATTGTCAAATACTTCTAACAATTTGTTTAACACATTTGAGACATTCTCTTCATAAGAAAACTGGATGTTCACTTTCTAATACTGACATCACATCTGTATTGCATCTGGGTTCAAAAAATCACAAGAAGATGCCTCTTTTTTATTTACTCTCATTTTCCCCAAATTTTTCCATAACTTCAAATTCATTCTTCTGAAGGCAAATAAAGCCATTCATAGTTTGAAATAACTAAGTGAAGATTAACTTCAGGATGAAAACTGGAATTGTGATTACCGAGGTCTATATATAGCAGAAACGTAACAGCAAAATAGTACAGAATCCATAGGGCTGTGTTGAGCTGCATTCATTGTTGATGGGCAGTAATTTAGGGGTTTATTTGGTTTTTCATGTTTTTCTTGAATTTTGTTTTGAGGCAGAGCCTCACCATGGAGCTCCAGGTGGTCTGGAGTTAGCTATATGGGCCAGCCTGCATGGGAATGTGTGGTAATCCTCCTGTCTCTGCCCTTCAAGTGCTGGGATTGCTGGTACACCAGTATACCTGGCTCTTGACTCCTGTTTGTGACCCGTATGTTTATTTCCCAATAGGTAGAAAGTGTTTCAAATGCCCCGATTCTGCAACTAAGCCTTGATTCCTTTTCAGTTCCTGTCAAACACTGTCCTGAGCATGTGTGCACAGCCACATTCCGATTCTGTCAACAACAATAAAAACAGTTACAGTTTAAAATTGTGCTGTTTGAGCTACACCAAGTCGCTTTCACAAGAAAAGACCAGAAGCAATCAGATTGTTAGTAATTCAGTACATTCCTCCTGGTTCTAGTATGACCAGGATTCTGTGTCCCGGCCCAGGGCTCCCTCTCCCTGCATTGGCTCTGCAGGAAGCCCAGCCTCCCCAGGTACATCCACTCTATAAGATACCCTGGCCTCCTCAGGCCCCTCACCCCAACACCAGGTGCCAGCAGGAAGGCAGAGCATAGACAGCTGATTGCTATGCACCATGCTGCCAGACTCAAAGACGGAACCTATGGGAACGCAGAGCTCTTGCTAATGTCAAATTATTATGTTGAAACAGAGCTGTGCGAATTCTAAAAGCCTTGGCCGGCAGTCAGCTCAGTTGCTAGCTGCGGACAGAACATAACCCAGACAGCCCATTAAAAACGCATAAATGTGATGATTTGGGTACTCATCCTGCATGCTTAGTTAAGAGTAAAAATCCAGAGGCCTCTCGCTGCAGAGACTGGCTGCTGGTGTGCGGTGGCGGCATAAGTCTGTTATACCCACTGTGCTGCCCGAGAAGATGGCAGTCAGCAACCCCATTCTCCTCTGACAGAGATGAGCATGTATCCTCAGGGACCTGGGCTTTTGGCTTCTTTCATGTTTCAAAGAATGGGAGGGCCGCACACAGGGGCTCACTGGCTTAGCGATCAGGACTATGGATGGAGGATGGGAGCCCAGGTCAAGAAGTCAACCTTTTCTGGGTCTCAAGGTGCACGAACTTCAGAAGAATGGAGGTGCCCCATGTGTGTGCATGTGCGTGTGTGGGGGGGGGGGATGTGTGCGCATGTTCATCTTCATGTGGAGGTGTGCATATGTGTGCACAGCCCATATGTACGTGGAGGTCAGGAGACTTCCTTGGGTGTCAGATTTCAAGCACCTTCCACCTTTTTGTTGGAGATAAGGTCTTTCATTGGAACACTGGAACTTCTGGCTTTCCAGGGACTGGTCTGTTTCCACATCCAATCTCACCACTGCAAAGATTACAGGTATGCACTACTGAACTTGACTTTCCGTGTGGGCTCTGGGAAGCTGAACTCGGGTACTCTTGTTTTCTAGGCCAGCACTTCCCTGATCCGTTTTCCCAGCTGTGATGTGGGTGCCTGGGGAGCACCGTGGAATGCCTGAGGTGGCTCCTCAGTGTGAGTGACTTTATGTATGATGGTAGAGGAGATGATGCTCTTTTCTAGATGCTCCTCTTTCTGGCTATTCTTGAGACACTCAGAAGAGGAGACAGAGTCAGGAGAACCCGAGTCCTGGCTGTTCATGAGGACTCATACTCAGAGCCAGATGACAAGCATCCTTGGCTTCCTGGTTTGGGGTTCATATTTTCGCTACCCATTTCTGTAAATAGATCGGCAGTAGTCCTCATCCCCAAAGTTACAGGGCTCCTAGCTGCTCACCGACAAGATGGGGAGCAGGACCACAGTCTCAGTGCCCAGCTTATGAAGGTGGCTCCCAGATGGGCAGACCATGCTTTGGTCACGTGAGCAAGTTCTTCACACTCCCCAGCCCTTCAGACATGTTTACATAAATGTAGGCATTTCCAAAGGGGGTCCAATCCCTTGGAGCTACAGTTACAGGCAATTGTCAGCTGCCCCATGTGGGTGCTGGGCACTGTACTCTGGTCCTCTGAAAGAACAGTGTGTACATGCTCTTAACTAATGAGCCGTTTCTCCTGCCCCATACATTTTTAAAGAGAGAAATTCAAGTTCCTTGAAAAAAAACTTTTAACACAATTTTCTGTTTCCCATGAGCACTTTCTGTTCCTTTATTATATGTTAGACATATTTGACATGGAGTTTTGGGTTTAGACGAGAGCGTGTTCTATTAAATCGCTTCTTGCAACAGCTGTGAATAGAATAATGATTACCATGGGAGTTTCTAAATTTAACAAATGTGGTGAAGACACGGAGAAAAATACTCATGCAAGCATTTGAAAAATTGATTCTTGCAATTATCTGTTTAAATACTTGACCCAAGAAGGGCATATTTAAGTTAAGTCATAAAGAAAATGATTTCCCTTCTCAGTGAGTACTGGGAACATAAACGTTCTCTGTGGTGACTTTGTTGGCTTGGGATGTATCTCTGAGTTGACAGCGCTGTCACGTGACAGCTGGTGGGCCAGCACTAGACTGTGATGGCCGTGCCTCTCAATGGTTTTGAAAGAGAAAACAGCTCAGATGAAAAGTTAAGAAGCTGCACCGATACCCAGTGTGGTGACACCAGGGTTTCCTTGTGGTCAGGCTCGAGGTGCCATGATAGGGGCCCTCTGCCAATGAATGGGGTCACCAGGCCATAGGATACAGCAGTCCTACTCACACATATATCCTTTAAAAAAGGTTGTGTGGCTGGGAGTGTAGTGGTACTGCCTTTGCCTGGAATCCATAACGTTTGCTCCCCAGTACTGCCAAAACAATAAAAAAATTAAATAAGAAACTAGAAAGGAAGACACATAGGACCACTTCCCTTCCTTTAAGAAACAACCATTAAGATGCTGTAGAGAGCCAGTGTGCTCACCGAGGCCCCGTGCAGGTGCAGAGCTGTGGCCCCACGGCGCTGCTACCATCATCTGCTCCTCCCTACAGACTCCCCATCTCTCTCCCCTTTCCAGCTCGCTCATGGCTCCTTGAGATCCTGACGACAGATTCTTACAGTGTTCTCCTAAGCCCCGACTCTGAGAATTGTAACACAGACAACTGTCGGAGTCAAGAAGTCAGAACAAGAAAAGGGCACTGGGACATCTTCTCTATGGCAAAACTGTCATTCTCTTCTTCCCTGGCAGGCTAGGTCCCTGTCATGCACACACTGGTGTGTGTGTGTGTGTGTGTGTGTGTGTGTGTGTGTGTGTGTTTGTGTTCCTGTGTGTGGTGCATGTGATGTATGTGTGTGCATGTGGTGTGTGTGTGTGTGTGTGTGTTCCTGTGTGTGGTGCATGTGATGTATGTGTGCGCATGTGGTGTGCGTGTGTGTGTGCGTGTGTGTGTGTGTGTGTGTGTTTGTGTTCCTGTGTGTGGTGCATGTGATATGTGTGTGCATGTGGTGTGTGTGTGTGTGTGTGTGTGTGTGTGTGTGCGTGCATGTATGGGGGTGTGTGTGCACGTGTGTGTACATGCGTATACCTATCTTTAAGGTCAAAAGTATTTGCTATCCTTATCTGCATCATATTTTATCTTCCAGTCAGAGGAAATATTAATAGTTCCTTAAAGACAAGACAAATGAGACTTAAAATAAAAGAAAGAGAGAATTTTTCGGGGTCAGCTATTTTTCTCATTTCAGCACGCACACTACTGTACATGTGGTGGTACTTACTTAATGCTTCTAATTAAGTGAAATGCTTTTGCTAATTCTGAATCTTCATTTACTGTAATTGTGGACCTAAACACTCCCAGTAGGATTCCTTCTGAGGCAGTTTTAAATCCACTGTGATTGCGCACATGGCGGCTGCACGAAGAACCTTCCATTCCCTTCCCACGTGGGCACACGCACAAGCTGTCAAGTGCCGGGCTCCCCACTTCTTTCTGTCTTGCCCTCTGTCTCTGTCTCTGGTGTCAGTTTTTGATACATCAAATGAACCATCTCCTTCCATCATCAACAGTAAAGGATCAGTTTGGTCCTGAGGCCACTGTGCACACACTTACACAGTCTGGTGAGCTTTGGGAGTCCACGCCATGTGTCTCTTTTGTTTTTTAAGACTCATGGGAAATGAGTCCCATGATGTTTAGGACAGATACTCATGGTCGGTCACAAAAGTACCATTCTTGGAGGCACCTCTGTTCATGCTTCCCAAGCCTAGTACTCTCCTCACACCGGAGAGTGAACTCTTCTCAAGTCTTATGCCCAACTTTTGCAATTTTCCTCTAGCTTCAGAAGATCAAAGTCTAGGAGTGGGTGACCTGGGATGCAAGAAAAGTCCTTCAGAAGAAATGACCCGTGTCAGCTCTGACAAGTTCATCTTGTGAGGAAAGATTGCACTCTCGAGGCACAGGAGATAGATACTGAGTCCATCCCAGAGCAGTGGGTACAACAGGAAATGCACGGAACAACATGTTGAGTGACTCCCACCAGTGGGGGTGGGAACAGCTTCTCGGAAGCTGGGGTTTAGTGGGAACCTGAAGGGGGTGTCAGGAGGAAGCAGGAGTGTGTCAGTAACCCAAGACAACTCAAACACCACCCAACTCAAAGACAAGAGCTGGAAAGCAAAGCCACAGAAGGGTGGCAGAGCACAGCTTCAGGGCTAAACACAAATGTTATAAATAAAATATTGTGAGCTGGCAAGACTTGGGGTGGTTTTACTTTATTTTGAGTCTGTAGTATTCACATTTTCTGCAAGAAATACCCATTTCATAAAGAAAACTGTGAAAAGCAATGTAAAACTTCAGTGTTTTAAAAGGAGTAATGTTGGTTCCAAACAGAAAACAAAGGAATCAGTGGAGAGGAAATAGACCGTCTAAAATCTGGTCTCTCTGTTATGGACATTGCATTCATAAATTAATTAGTATTGCAAATCAATGGGAGATGGAAAAGTGGCTCAATAGCCATTTCTGATAAGATTCATTACCCTCTGGCAAGAGAGACAAGGGGGAATCCTCAGCTGTAAGATAGTGTCCGTGCAGATAGAAGATTAGAGGTGAAAAGTGAGGAGCTGGAGTGACGGATCAGTGGGTAAAGTGTGTGCCATGCAAGTGTGAGACCCCGAGTTCAATCCTCAGCACCCATGCAAGAGCTGGGAACTGTGGCACGCACCTGAAATCTCCGTCCTGGGGAAGCAGAGACAAGGTCACTGGGGTTTACTTCTCAGCCAGCCCAGCCAAAGCAGTAAACTTTAGTTCAGTGTGAGATTCTGTCCCCCAAATAAGATAAACAACTGAGAACAACACCTAATACCAAACTTGGCATCTACATATGTGTTTACATATGTGTGTGCACATGTGCATATACTCCTAGACACAACTATTAAACTTGAGAAGTGATATTATACGGAAATAGAAGCAAGTATTCGATAGGCAGGGAAACAGAGAAGCGCTGTTTAAATATACAGAAGGCATGGGAGAGAAGGCAAGACAGGTATCCCACACAAGCAGCTATCCCCAACTTCAAGCCCTGACCGGAGACCATGCAGAGAGCATAACCTTTGCAAGCAAAGTAGGTGCTTATTTTAATCCACAAGATGGGCAAGGGGTTGCTCTTTATACAGTGTTAAAAGGTTACTGCTGTTCATTAGGGTAAGAATGGTTCAATGGTAAGGTGGGGGAAATACATTAACAGACAACACACTGTGAGGCCATAGCCAAAGGCGGAGATAGGAACCTCAGCCCAGTGAGCAAATGGCTCAGGCCTCAATACTTCGTCTCCGTGTACCAGGAAAATGGGCTGAGATCTGAGGATGCTGAGGCAACAGTGCTGAGGAGGCTGTAAGTAAATGTATAGCCAAACTGGGAGCAAGAAACTAGGGTCTCAAAAGTATTTGGAACAATGTCCAAAAGCCCTGTGAAGATTTTCTCACTCCTACATGGTAGAAGTATAGGAATTAAATCTTACCCACAATGCATCTGCAATATAAAAAAAAACCAGGTGTTCTATGCCAGTAGAGAAAAGCTGGCATCAACTGCAATGGAACCAGGAGGTGGACTATCCTGCAGTCCTTACAAGACACTTCCCATGGATACTTGTGAAAATGTTCATCACTGTATTACATGAATCTAGATTTTTAAAAATGTATTCAACCTGCTACATCCATCAGTCTTTAAGTTTTGAGGTATCCTTTCATGATGAGGCCATGTGCTCATTTCTTTCTAACTCTTGCTCAATCTCCAAATGTAGAAACACAGTTACCAGTGATGAGCTGTATTTTTCCATAAGAACTTGCCCTGCAGAGCACCACCCAAGGTGAGCAGAGACAGGCTGCTCCAGCTAGCCCTGTGCTGTGTAAAGCCTGTGGGCACCCCTTAGCACCCAGTGTATGTGGGGTCATAGAAATAATATGTGACTCATAAAGACTGTGCTTGAAGACTCTCTGGTCAAGGCTTCTCTGCCAAGTTCATGAGTGTCTGGAATAAGAATCAGCTCCTTCCAATAAGGGCGGCTTGGGAAATGAGGAAACCCAGACTAAAAGGAGCACTGGGCGTGAGTAAGACAGAGAAAGTCGGTGCAGGGCAAAGCAGCATTCTCCTGTGCTGTGGGCAGGATCAGAGTCCCGAGTCTCATGCTAGTGGGTAGAAGCCACATTGTGACCTTGGTAGAAACATATTGTAACCTTGCTAAGTCATTGTGACTAGTCATTGTCGTGTTTACTGTGTCTAATTTCATACAATATGCTAGATTTAGAGTTTGTGTGCACCTGTGCATGTCCTTTTGCTTGAATGTGCTTGTGTGAACATGTGGATTACAGGTGATAGCTTAGCTGTCATTCCTCAGAAGTTGTCCACCTGGATCTTTGAGACAAGATCTCTCAGTTGCTTGGAGCTCACCAGTTAGCCTTAGGTGATTGGCCGTGAGTCCCAAGGGATTGATACAGTCCCAACCTGCATCAGCCTCCTTGGGGTGAGATTATAAGCACGTATTATTACACTCAGCATTTTTTTAATGTGTTATTCTGGGGATTGAACTCAGGTCTTTGTGTTTGTAAGATAAACATATTACCAACTGAAGCTTATCTGCAGTCTACACTAGCTCTGGTTTTAGTCCTGAAGTGCCATGGGGATACTCATTCTTATAGATGCTACTGATGCTCCTTGAGATACAGGCTAGTTCCTCACCTCTCTGTGGTGAAGAAACAGAGAAGGAAGTAGGATATGGGCCCAGGGTAAAAAGAAATCCTCGTCTGTATGTGTAGGCTACACAATGAGACACTGGAATTGCTTGTTACAGAATAGAAGCAGCTCACATCTGTAACAATGATCTATATTAGAGAACAATTTCAACTTGCTTCTAATATGCTTTTGTTTTCTATAGTAAACATACAGAGTTTTAAGATTTTATAACCATCCAGTCATACTGTTAACCGATAAACCATTTAACACCTGGCATTTCCGTGTCCTGTTCTGTACCAAGAGCTGACCCCATGTGTTGCTCAGACAACATTACCATCTAAAATACTGTTATACTAAGAGCTCCAATGCTTCCTCTATCTTTTAGATAAAGCTATTGCATTGCAGGTTAAATAGTTCTACCCAAGTCACACTCATGGGCCATTTGGGCAGAAGTCATTCCATGTTCATGATACAGGACAGAATTCCCCCCTGCCTCTCCTTTGACAATGATTTCTGGAGTGTCAGCTGGGGAATAGATTCCTCTGCAGACCACACAGAATCGTCCTTTCAGGACTTCCCACACAGCCACACTCCCCAAGCCAGTGTATTGGCATCCCCTATTCTCCTTTGGATGGGCCTGTTCTTGTTCCACGTGGGCCAAGTGCCAGATGGAATGAAGAGAGGCCTTAGGCAAATCTGGAAATGTCTGCTGATCAGATTTTCCCAACTGGTATGCTTACAGGTGAAAAAATGAAATGCTGGAATCCCAAAGGCCTGAGCTATAGACCTGAGAAGAATAGGTCCTTTCTCTGGCCTTGGAGCCGTGGTTGAGGTTTTACCCATCTGTGACCTTATCTGTGATTATGTTGCAGGGATTTTCTTCTAGCTTATCATTTGTACTTAACCCATCTCCCCTAAAAATAAACACAAACCTACAAATATTTTGCCTCATAGGAATGGTTTTATTCCTATTATTTTAAGTGTCTTTAGTTTTAGTATAAAATGCGTATTTCTATTTATTGTACTTTCATTGCATCCACATTGTCATTCATAGTTAGAAGGTCTTTCCTATCCTCAGGCCATAAAGGATGCCACTCATGTTTTCTTCTGTTTGTTTTATGACGCTAATTTTACATTTCACTCCCTGACCCATTTAAAGTATAGTCTTGTGTATGGTAAGAGAAATATAGACCTAAACTTATCTTCTGTGGAAGACTATGTGATAGACAAGAGCCATTGATTAAAAAGAAGAAAATCCCTGGGCACTGGTGACACACACCTTTAATCTTTGCATGTGAGGCAGAGGCAGGGGGATCTCTGAGTTTGAGGCTAGCCTGGTCTACAGAGTGAGTTCCAGGACAGGCAGGGCTACACAGAGAAAATGTCAAAAAAAAAAAAAAAAACAGACAGATTTCCCCCAATGTTAGAGATAACCTCTTTATTACACACTAACTCAGTATCTAAGTGGGCCAGTTTCTGGCTTTTCTGTTCCATTCTGCTCTTTGCTGGACCCTCTTTCTGGAACCAACTAACCCCGGCCACCATGGCTTTTGATGTGTTCATAGCTCACAGGACTAGTCTCTGTACTAGCCCTTTCTCCTCTTCTCTCCCTTTCCCTCCTCCACCCTTTTCTATTTCCTTAGCTCCTTCTTTTACATTTATTTTCCCATCTAAATATCTGTATGTATCAATTGTGCATATCTCAAAGGAAGCACATCAGTGATTGTGTTTGGTTGGTTGATTGGCTTTGGTTTTTTGTGTGTTTGTTTGATTTTGTTTTTGGTTTTAGTGATAGGATTTCCCTGTGTAGCCCTGGCTGTCCTGGAATTCACTCTGTAAACTAGGCCAGCCTCAAACTCACAGAGACCCACCTATCTCTGCCTTCCCAGTGGGTGCTGGGATTAAAGGCTTGCACCATAAAGCAGGTTCTCACTCCATAGGTTAGGCCAGCTTCAGATGTATGGTGTTCTTCCTACTTGGAGGGATTCGAAGAGTGCCCTACCAGGTCCAGCTCCTATCTGCCACTTTTATAAGTACAGCTTCACTGTTATTATTCTTATTTTCTGTTATTTGTGTACGTGGAAAAAATGATTTTTGCTTAAATTCCTCCAATTGTTGAACTTGGTTACTGTCTTAGACCTCGGGGACTTGCAGAAGTATCCCCATCATCTGTAAATGATTTGATTCTTGCATATGGCAATGGTCCCTCTCACCAGATCATGATGTCACCAGTGACTTCCCATAGTAGTGGGGTCAATACTGACTTCTTGACTTCAAACCATGTTCCTAGTATAGCTTGTTGAAATAAGATGTCAGAGCCGCTGTGAAAAGCTATGTAAATCAGGAATTACTTCTCTGGGTATTTCATTAAATGAGGGATTAGGTATGAATTTTAGTAAAAGATTTGCATATCTAAAATGAAATCTACGTGTTTTTTTCTCATCTGTTAATAAGATGGGACACATGCTAACAGGTTTCTGTTACCTGTTACCCTGTCCTGTTCCAGGAATGAATGGCACTCAGCGAATGATCTTTCTCACTTTTGTCAGATTTATCTATCGTTGTCTTATTTTCTTAATGAAAACACTTGGGGAACTTTTTTCTACCCTTGTATCATGGCTCAGTTTTGAACCACTGTATTATTTGATCTTACATAGTTTAGAACAATAGCCATATAGAACTTTCAGGATTTTTTTTTCTTCTTCCACCGAATCTGCTGGACTTGAGTTTTATATAACTTAGTTTTGTAAACATGCTCTTTTTAGGTAATTACCTGGTTCTTTTTGCAAGTTTGAGTTTATTTGCAAGATTTATTTTCAAGCACCCTCATACATTTCCTATCCATTTTCCCTTCAGTGCTTCTATTATTATTGCTTATGTGAGCAATGTGTGATTTCCCATTTAAAAAAAAAACTTACATTTATTAAATAAAATTTCTCCTCTTCTTGGTTAAGTAAAATAATAGATTGACTCTTACTCATATTTGTATTCTGTTGAACCAACAATATATTTTAAGGCATCAACATAGAATACATTTATTTCATATCTATAACTCTTGGGCTGGCTAGTTTTATGTCAATTTCACACAATCCAGAGTCATTTGAGAAGAAGGAACTCACTTTAGAAAATATGCACCCTCCCCCCCCACACACACACAGCAGACTGGCCTGTGGTGCGTTTTCTTGATTGATTATTGATGTGGGAGAGTTCGGTTCACTGTGGACAGTGCCACCTCTCGGCTGGTGGTCCTGGAGAGGATGAGCAAGTCAGCAAGCAGCACCCCTCCAAGGCTTCTGCTTCAGCACCTGCCTCCAGATTCCTGCCCTGACTTCCCTCAGTGATGGACGGTTATCTGGAAGTGTAAAATGAAATAAACGTTTCCTCCCCAGGCTGCTTTTGGTCATGGTGTTTTATCACAGCAATAGAAATCCTGAGACATCATTGTTTAATCCCTCACACTAATTCAGCCAAATAGACTTTAGTGGGAGAATGCCTTTAATCCTTCAACACAGCTTTTGAACAGCAAATTATAAATTGAATAATTATCTTTCAGGGAAAATGTCCTTTTTTCCTCTGAGTGACTACGGGGGATCTTTATTTGATGTTGATTTTTTAAATTATAAATCATAAAATTATATTCAAATTATGAATTATAAAATTAATATTCACATACTGATGGAAGGAGCAAATAGGGTAAATTAGGGTAGGACAGCAGCACCCAGCAGAAGCTGAGCAGCATCTATTGCTCCAGCAAAGCCAAGTTTTCACCTTAGTGGTTCTTGTCTCTTAACCACAGCCAATTCTTCAGCCCTAGCTGAGTAGAACCACCGAATCTTAATACACAGTATCAGACAGGTCCAATAGCGAACTTAAGGGATTCTCAAACTTTCTCCGCAACTTTCACAAGCCTGGCCCTCGCTGTCTGCATTTCTCTCAATGTTTTTATCTTCCAGGCTCCCACAGAGCAGTCCTGAGCTCTGAACAATTAATGGCTTTTCTAGCCCCAAGTTAAAATGCCACCACAAATCCTCCCAAAAACGCATGGTCAGACCTGTCAAAGCAATATCTCATGAGCAAGGTACCAATTTCCTGTTTTAGTTAGGGTTTCTATTGCTATAATATAATACCATGACCAGAAGTAACTTGAGAAGGAAAGGGTTTAATTCACTTTACTACTTGTAGGCCATTATTCAGTGATGTTAGGGCAGGAACTCAAAGAAACCTAGAGGTAGGATCTGATGCAGTGGCCATGAAGGAGTGCTGCTTACTGGCTTGCTCTTCAAGGTTTGCTCAGCCTATGTTCTTATACAAACCAGGACAACCTACCCACCTTCATTTGGCTGGGTCAGACTACATCAATCATTAATCAAAAAATATACTACAGACTTGCCTACAAGCAATATAATGGAGGCATGTTCTCTCTCTCTCTCTCTCTCTCTCTCTCTCTCTCTCTCTCTCTCTCTCTCTCTCTCTCTTTCCCTGGCTCCCTCCTCATCAGTCACCTGCATTTCAGGGGAAGAAAAGGCTCAGGTTCTAACAGTGCCCACCCCTCCCCTCTCTCTTTCTCTGTTTTTTTTTTCAGACAAGTTTTCTCTATGTATTCCTGGCTGCCCTGAAACTCACACTGTAGATCAGGCTGGCCTCTAACTCCTGAGTGCTGGAATTAAGTTGTGTGCCACCATACCCATTTTGGAGGCATTTTCTCAGTTGACATTTGTATTCCCAAATAAGTGTCAAGTTGACAAGAAACATCATCCAGCACAACTCTTTAGTGTGCAAACACATGAGATGTTGTTTCTTTCCAATGCTTACAAACAAAATAAGAGTCCAGAGAACCATATGATTCAACCAGAGCACCTCTGAGAATGAAATGAATGGTTAGTGACAATTAGGGTGGAATGTAGGTTCCTGGCTTGCCCTTTCAGCCTCACCACATACCAGCGTCTCCTCCTTCATGCCCATCGCCTACACTATTTCTTTGCTAAAGCAACCTCTGTGCATTTTCCCCTGGATTCTCTCTGTTCATGCTCCTGAGCTCGGGATATTCAGGGGCTTGCATTTTACATTTTTGGGATGTCCACCCCCTTGTTACAAGCCTATGGATTCCGTGTGATTAGCACCCAGATGCTCTCCTCCACTCTGGACTGTGACATAGAGAAGATGGAACGCTGTGTGTTTCTCATCACTGTCCCTCTTCAGCTAGGACACGGTGACTACTCAGCTAATAGCCACGGAGTGAATGAATGAACGAATTGATACTCCTCCCAGCTCTTGGGAAATTACCTTTGGAAAGTAATTTACTCTCTCACCACTTTTGTTTCTCCACCTGTAACGGGAAAGCAAAAATGCACAATGTTCAAAATCTATTTCCTCATTAGGTAAAATAAGGGGAAGTGATTAATAAGGCCAAGGCACAGACAGAATATATTGCATAAGACTGACCCGCTTGATTTTACAGTCAAGTCTTTCTTGTGTCTCCTTCACATCAGTGTTGACCTGGGGGAGAAAGCACACAGCAATGTTAGTCTTCAAAGCTGGTGAATGCGTGTACCAAATCTCCTTAATCAAACCTGAAAGCTGAGTGTCCAGATTGAACACTGGGAGTCCACACTGTCAAGGCAAACAGTCAGGCTGCACATGGAGAGTCCACACCAAAATCAGAGTCAGTCAGGCTGCACATGGAGAGTCCACACTGTCAAGGCAAACAGTCAGGCTGTGCATGGGGAGTACAGACTGTGAAATCAGAGTCCAGGCTGCACATGGAGAATCCACACTATGAAATTAGAGTCTAGGCTGCACATGAGCCATCCTCATTATGAAGGAAAAGAGCCCAGGTTGTACATGGGGAGTCCACACTGTGATTTCACAGTCTGGGTTGTACATGGGGAGTCCACACTGTGATATCAGAGTCTAGGCTGTACATATGGAGTCCACACTTTACACAGAGCTTTTAGGATGGACACCGAGAATCCGTACAGCTTTCTGAGCTCTGAGACCTCCATCCACAAGGTCTGCGTATTTGGCCCAGCACTACTGGACTCTGACTCTGCATATATTGTGTCTCCTGATGAAGCCTAGGTTTACATTCAGGGTCTCAGTCTTCTGCTGGACAGGCTGTTTCCCTGCCACTGTGGGACTCGAACTGAGCTTTACATCCAGGGACCTGTTCTACCTGCTATGGTGCATCTCTACCCTACCCCAGCCCAAAATTCTGACCTCAAGACATTGCCTCATCTGTTCTGATAATGGATGGGCCTCTCGTCCATCACTAACGTGGGTTCCCTAGAAGTTGAGGTACTATGCCCACTGCCCACATGAGTCCCCAGCTGCTTAAAATAGTTCAACTTTCTTTCTTCTTTTACTGCCAAGATTATCCAGGTTTTCTTGCTTTTGTTTTGGTTGTTGTTTTTCTTGGAGGTCTTAAAGTTAACTTGGGGGAATGAAACAAAAGTTGTGGGGGACCCTTATCTACCAGCTTATTTTTAAGACCAGGCATTTGCTCTTTATCCAAGGTTTTTTTTTCTGGTCTTTAATTGAGCCATTCTACTCTCAAAGGCATGGGTTTTTAAGCTGTACCCACATGTTGTTTTAAAACAGAGAAAAATTATTTCAGTCTTTAGAGTTCTTCTTTTTATGTGTTCCTGAGAGTAACTAGTCTGCAGCTTTGGTTTTCTGTGGTTGTTGAATATTCATAAGATTCTGTCTGCTTACTGGATAATTATATTACATTAATATGGTATGAATAAATAAAAGCAGTAATTATGCTTTTATCCTGTTCTGTTTGACAATTTACAGTTTGCTTGTTTCAAGAATAAAAGGAAATTGCCACATTTGAAACAATATTATTTCATTTCTAAATGAGGAGGAATACTCCCCCTTCATGCAGACAGGTTAAAACAGAATGGATTCTGCCCCTTCTTAGCCAAGATAAAGATGCCATGCTAGCACTGTGCTGTTAACTAACACAAAGACAAAACTAGGTGAGGCCTTCAGAAGTCAAGGAAAGGGATGCCTCCCTCATGGGAAACCACAGCTTTCTTGGAAGCTCTCAGGTTAGTAGCCATGCCTTATCAAGAGAGGAGGCAGATGTGGCCTGAGAAGGGCGGGAACTACCCACTCTTCCTCACCAGGGTTTGGAGAAGACTCAGCAGTGATTATTCCATAAGGATGACTAGATTTCCGTGAAAAGTTTTTGGTTTTGGAGGTGAGAACATTAATAGCTTCAAAGCAAAGGACATTCAACTAACTTGAGTAATAGCACCGGGCCAAAATCTCAGTACGTAGCAAAGCTGAGGCTGAAGGATCTCAAAGGCAGCCACAGTGAGATATTTTCAGGGAAATGTAATTGTAGAAAGAAAGAAAGAAAGAAAGAAAGAAAGAAAGAAAGAAAGAAAGACACACACACACACACACACACATATATATATATATAGAGAGAGAGAGAGAAAGAGAGAGAGAGAGAGAGAGAATCTTGAATTTGAAAATATTTGAGAACTGGGGCTATAGTGCGTCTGTCTACATTTCAAATTTAAATATGTTTGCAATATTTTTAAACACGAATGTGAATGAAAGTGTGAGGTATTTGAAGTCTTTTATTTCTTCTTTAGAAAGCACAGCTGCTTTGGTAAGTAGCTTGTTCTTACAGCAAATCAACAGGATGGTTTTAACAAGGCAGGACAGCAACATTCCAGATGAGCCCTTGAGGGAAGGACACAGCTCCACTTTGAGTTGTTCCCTGGGACGCTGGTGTCCAGCCTGTGAAATCCTACTTCACGTAGGAAAAAGATGACCCAAATCATAAGCAAGACAATGCTTGGTGGCCGCACTTGAAGCATACTTGTAAATGGCTCAATATCGATATGAGAGAACATAACAAGTGGCGTCTCCCAGTGGAGAATCCCAGGTTCAATGCTGTTTAAGCACTTTCATCAATTTTCTGAATGATAGGAAAGAGACCAAGTTCATTAAGTGCACAGTGTACCCGGGCTGGGAGCTGCAGATAACACCGCAGAGAGCAGGGCCAGATTTAATCAGGACCCTGAAATCTAACTCAATGCGTGGTCAGGGGAGATGGGGACACAGCACAGACGGTCAGCCTGCGCTTCCTGGGTGGGCAAGGGTTCACTGTGGTCCTGTCCTTGCAGCAGGTACCCAGAGGTGCCACGTAGCCCACCAAGAGATAACAAGTGGGGGGCTAAAGACCAGCCAGGGGGACAGCCAGGCACCTCCTGCTGTGTTTTATCTCCAAGGCTCCATGCTGAATCTGAAAATGACGGATGTGAAATTTGATGGAAAAGGACCTGGACTCAGAACAAAAGTGACGTAGTGGAAGTGTTTGGTAATTGGAAGGAAAGGAACCCGGAAAATGAGGAGAAGCCACATCGAACTGTTGCACAGTCTGAAAAAAGGATGGCAACTAGTGAGGCAGCCACCGGGAAAGCTGGAAGGCCGTGTGCATGTTTTGCTTTTGTTCGTCGGTGTGTTTTGCTCACTGCTGTTGGATTTTTCTTCCCCCGCTGTGGAGGAGACACTGTTTCCCAGGGTCTGTCCCCCTTCCAAAGGATCACAGGCACATTTTGGAGGTGGCTTGGCTATGTTTTTGAGGGTGCAGACTCCTAAGCTGGGGCTGCCTGGCTTTTCCGCCATCCTGCTACCCTCTGAAGAGGTGACACACCAGGGCTTAACGAGCTGAAAGGGATTCCGTAGAGAGCAGCAGAAACGATTAGAGACTCGGAAAATAGGAGCTATGAAGGAAGATTAAAGGATCTACGCTCACTTAGCCTGGAGCTGGGAGCTGACCTAATAGCAGCGTCTTCAGGATGTGAAGGGCTATCATGTGGAGGAGGAGACCAGCTGCTCCCTCTCCTAGAAGAGGGGGCAGAGAGGAAGCAGGCTTAGGCTTCGATGGGGAGGGCTAAGAAGTGTTGGAGAGCTTCCTTCAGGGAGGGCTGGCAGCTGAGATGTTAAGGGCTTAGCCTCCCCCGAGGTGACCACTCTGGAGAGCCCCCATCCCATCAGACACAGACTGTGGTGGCTGCTATGCCACCATGAAATGTCCCATCCTGAATTTGGGTTTTTGTTGGTTAAATGGCTCAGTTCTTTGAAAGTGTCTGTGCATGGGGAGGTTGACAGGAAGAGCAGATGACACTTGCCACAGCTCACAGAGGTACAGTCACTGTCCACATACCAGAGAAAGCCCGACTGCAATGACCAGCAGGGAGCCACCCGGAAACTCTTCCCAAGGAAGTGGGAGTCGTCACCCTAGCCTTGAGTCAAATTTCCTTTTCATTAGCATTTGTTTGTTTGATAAAAAGGATGTTCAGTGCATGACTGAGTGTGTGTGCTTGTGTGCGTGTGCGTGTGTGTGTGCGCGCGTGTGTGTGTGTGTGTGTGTGTGTGTGTGTGTGTAGCTGTTGTGGAAGGAATCCACCACACACACACACACACACAAGAGTATTTCAGATTTCTAGACTCTGAATTATTATCAGCTATTACTCTGGTGTGTTTTTCATTAGCCCTAGGCACAAATAATCGCCATGCCTATACAAGGGTGCTGCCGAGAGTGAGTGTCTGAACTGCACCAGTGAGACACATGCTCTGCGTGCTGTGTTTGCAACAGGAGGGCTCCAAGTCTCACTGTTAAACCCGTTCCCCTCGCAGACCCACTGCTGACAACAATATTCACAGTGCATGTGTTCTGTCCTGTAAACAGAAACGAGCTTCCCATCCCCCTGGTGGCATGTCTACCCTCACCTGAGAATAAAGGCAGGGAAATAACACCCAGGTACTTTTTCTTTTATTGGAATATGAGAGAAGCTTTTGATTAATTGGGTCTGCCATCATCAAACACTTTGAAAACTGAACTTAGAAACGGCACTTGGATCTTTCCTCCTGACGTCATGCTGCAGCTGTACCAAAGTCCTCAGTGTTCCTTGGCCCTTCTGTGACTGTCCTCTCTTTACAAATTCTATTTCTTTTCTTGATACCTTTCTGCAGAACTGTCTTAGTCTTCAACCTCAGCCCTTCTTAACCTTGAGTTGTCCAGGAAGCCAGGATAACTTGAGTTACCCATTTACAGGCCTGCAAAGGACTTACTGCAATTTCTCAAACACCCAAGTATTTCTCCTACGGAACTGCGCAGTGCCGAGGCCATGCCTTCCTCTAGCTGCATTCTCACTGTCTAAAAGAGCCCAACATCACATAGAAACTCTGATACCGGGGAACGGGTTGTGGAAGTGGGACGGATTAGAGAAAGGATGAAGAAATGAAAGGGATGGACAGAAGGGTGGACAGTGAGCCAAGAGTGAGTGCGGTGGGTGGGTGGGTGGGTGGGTAATGAAGGCCTGGATGGCAGAGGGCCGAGGAGATGTATAAATGGTGAAGCGATGATTAAGGCGAAGATGGGTAGAGAAGATGGATGGATGGTGGAGGGGTGGATGATGGTAAAGACATGGATGATGACAGAGGGATGGACCAGTGAATAGTCCTAAGTTTTGTGAATGAGGCCCATCTGGGCCAAATATTTCTTCACAAAGTCTTGTCTCACATCCCAAAAGATTTCATATATTGAACGGCCCGAGCTGTTCCACGGCAGCAGGTTGATTGCATCGCAACTGTTTAACTCACTTAATTTTGGAACCACATTCTGCTTGTTTTAGAATGAACGTGTTTTTGTATCGATTCGATCTTTCCGTCTCCCACACTAGCACCCACGTCAGATTCCGAGGGCTCACTATGGGGTCACAAGTGGCAACAGGTGCTGAGTGGAGAAGGGAGCTTTGTTAGCTGGACGGTGGAAGGCTCAAAGCACTCTTAGGGCCACACTTGCTGCTTTTCTAAGGCAATTGAATTTTGACGCCTGACAGTAGTTTTGAACTTTTATCGGCCTTGGGAAGGAAGGCGTTCTGGAATGTCATTTTTTAATATGTATATATATCACAAACAGGAATCAAGGTTTTTTTTATGAACCATTAAGAACAGTATATTTGTATTTCTGATGCCTTCTTTAAGTCAGAGAAGAAGGGTTCTTTTCATCCTCAATACAGGTTTTCAGAAATAAATCAACTTTAAAAGGTTAACAAAAATTTCAAAACCATTCTCTTCTCTTAGAAGTTCAAGTTGATACAATCTCAATTCCATCAAAATACGATTCTTCCTGGCCAACTTTATAGACAGTCGCTTTCCCCTGGCTGCTCCCTTTTAGCCTGTGAATGACTTCTTTCAGTGGAGAATGTTGCTATGCAAACATCCCTCTGCAGTTACAAAGGGGCACCAGTGACTTTGGCTCCTATTTTAGATGTGGACAGTGGCCCGTCTAATGCTGTTTGAGTAGTCTGCCATTAAAGTAATTGTGATGAATGACACTACACAAGTTGTTTTCTTTAAGAACACCACAAAATCAGGAATAATACTACTTTTAGGAGATTATCTACCAGCAGATAAAAACATTTAAGGTTATAAATGAACCCACTCCATGTCCTTCTATCCAACGGATAGATTTTTAGATACCAGATTTGTGTTATCCGCAATCTTACATTGCCTGGTAGCCATAAACTATGACTAACATCATGCAATGCTCAAATAGTTTTGATAAATAGCAATATAGCGTCGTGTAATACTCTTTAAATAGCTCCCTGGGGAGTGGAGTAACAGTAAACAGTATTGTAGATTCTAGGGTTGGAATTGCTTCTCATTTACCTAAATATTTACTTAATTCAACAAATATCAGGATATATATATATATATATATATATATATATATAT
>CABHPH010000976.1:0-10193 GCA_902168325.1 Peromyscus nudipes
TAAGACTTATTTTGCCTCAGGATGTGGTGTGTCAGACTTGTTTCACTCAGCATAATGTTCTCCAGGACCATCCATGCTGCTGTAAATGTATGAAAGTCAGAATGCAGAGGTGTTCACAGCTGCTGAAGAACTGATGAATCACAGTGTTGGAGGATACTTGGTGCACACTTACCCTGATCTTCTTGAGGTAAATTTTTCATATATTTCTGTTATGTCCTCTTAGTTCATGGTGTTCATATCTACAATTTTTTTTTTGTTTTTTGAGAAAGGGTTTCTCTGTGTAGTTTTGTGCCTTTCCTGGAACTCACTATGTAGTCCAGGCTGGCCTCAAACTCACAGAGATCTGCCTGCCTCTGCATCCCAAGAGCTGAGATTAAAGGCGTGCGTCATACCGCCTGGCCATACCTACAATTTCTTTTTTTTTTGAATTTATTTTATTTTATTTTACAATATAATTCAACTTTACATATCAGCCATAGATTCCCCCTCTCTCCCTCCTCCCGCCCCGCCCCCCTCCCCCAGGCCCACCCCCCATTTCCATCTCCTCCAGGGCAAAGACTCCCCCAAGGATTGAGATCAACCTGGTGGACTCAGCCCAGGCAGGTCTAGTCCCCTCCTCCCAGGCTGAGCCAAGGGTCTCTGCTAAGCCCCAGGTTTCAAACAGCCAATTCATACACTGAGCACAGGACCCGGTCCAACTGCCAGGATGCTTCCAAAACAGATCAAGTAAATCAACTGTCTCACCCATTCAGAGGGCCTGATCCAGTTGGGGGCCCCTCAGCCATTGGTTCACAGTTCATGTGTTTCCATTCGTTTGGCCACTCATCCCTGTATTCCATCCATCCCTGATCCCAACAACTCTTGCTCTCATAAACCCTCCTTCTTCTCGCCAATTGGACTCCCGGAAACTGATTTTCAATATGACTTTTGGTAGTTATTGAAGCTGAGTATTCAAACCTTTGTTGTCTCTACTGTGGTAATGATTGCAAGTCTGACAGCTTTCTTTTATATTGAGATGCTCTGAGGTCAAAAGCACAGTATTTGTAATTTTATTAGTTCCTTTGGGTATCTTTTTACTTAGTAATAACCTTGACTACAGTGACAATTTTTTAACTTAAATTTTGTACTGTCCAATAAAAGTATATTCCTTCTTGTTTACTTAGGTTTCCTTCTGCATGAAATATCTGTTTCAATATCAACTTCGTGTGTGGTAAAATGTAAAGTTAGAACCTTGTTTTTATTTTTTTTTATTTTTCTTTTTTCATTTTTCTTTATTAAGAAATTGTCTACTCACTCCACATACTATCCAAAAACCCTCCCTCCTCGCTCCTCCCACTCACCAGCACTCCTTCCCAAGCCATCCCACAACCCCACATCCCCCAAATCGAGGTCTCCCATGGGGAGTCAGCAGAGCCCAGCATACTGAGCCTAGGCAGGTCCAAGCCCCTTCCCAATGCACCAAGACTGTGCAAGGCACTGGATTCCAAAAGTCTGCCCATAGACCAGGGACAGATCCAGATCCCCTGCCTTGGTGCCTCCCAAACATTTTGAGCCAAACAACCGTCTTCCATATCCAGAGGGCCTAGTACAGTCCCAAATAAAACACAAGTGATTCTTTTTCCATCATTCTATATTTCTTAGTTTATACAGTTAACATATTTCAATTATTTTAATTATGGTTAGTAAAAACATAAGAAAGAAAAAGAAAGTATAATAAAAAGAATCAGGGCATGTTAAATAGGTAAATGTCAAATTATTCTTTTTTGGTTGGTTGGTTTTGTTTTAGTTATTCAAGACAGAGTTTCTCTGTATTGCCCTGAAACTTTCTCTGTAAAGCATCCTGGACTTGAACTCAGAGATCGGCTTGCTTCTGCCTCTAAGTGCTGGTGTTAAAGGCATGTGTCACCACTGTTTGGCTTTCTTTAAATTAAACATATTTATTTTAGTTTTTACATGTGAATATTTCACCTGCATGTATGTACAATGCAGCATTTGTATTCTTCTTGCCTATAGATACTAGAAGGCATAATATCCCTTGGAACTGAAGTTACAGGTGGTTATGAATCTCCGTGTGGGTGGTGGGAATAAAACCTGGGTCTTCTCCAAGAGCTACACGTTATTGACCACTGAGCCATCTCTCCAACTCAAAAGACAAAGCAAAATTAAAAAAAATCAAGATATCTCTTGACTCAAGTGAGGTAAAATTATTTTTAAAGAGACTCATTTTCCCCCTTTTTCCAAATCACGCTATACTTGTATTCCACTTGGCACTCCCTCTCCACAACACATACTCTGTCCACTGAAACACACATTTCCTCCCCCTGACCTCAGTTTCTGTACCAGGTAGAGTATACCTGACCAAAGTCTGCTTTTTAATCACTGTTTAATTACTTCTAGAAGTAGACTAAATAATTGCAGTATAATCACTCAGTCTTCAGAGAAAGATCCACTGCCCCAGGAATTCACATAACAATCACTAAAAATGAGTCAGAACCAACTGAGTTGAGTAGAATAAGCAATACAGCTAGAGGTTGCTGTAATCACCCATACTCTTTCAATTTCTGACAAGAAACACCAGTAGCATTAATTTTCACAACTGCTTAGAACAACTGAAAGAGATCTCCCATGTGGGACAATCTCATGGACCTAGTCACAGTCCTAATGGCCACTCACCAGTCAGCTACAGTTAGATTTTTTCTTTGCAGTTATGAGGCCAGGCAACCTTGCCAAAAGCTTCATGCAATATTGTTTTGTGTTTTCTTTTCTGTTTACTATATTGTCATTGTCATATAACTTGCAATACTAATATTACACTTGAAATATATACACGGTAAGAATTTAAAAATCTCACAGATAACTAGGTGGAGGTGGCACACGCCTTTAATCCCAGCACTCAGGTGGCAGAGGCAGGCAGATCTCTGTGAGTTCAAAGGAAGCCTGTTCTACAGAGTGAGATTCAGGACAGGCACCAAAGCTACACAGAGAAACCCTGTGACAAAAAAAAAATATCTCACAGATGTCATCCTGTGCTTTTGCAAAAAATGGTTTATAACTCTCCTGACATGGCCATTGTGGACTTTTGTCAAAGGATGCTCTTGGTAGGCGACCAAACTTCCTTTTCTGTAGCATGCTGTAGCCAAAACCAAAAAGGCCATGGGTGCTGCTTCCTGATTTGGTCCCCATTTACTCATTTTAATTTGCCACCTCACACTGCTACCGAAGGTGACTCTGAACACATAACAGACACCAGAATTGCTAAACTCTTGCAATTGGGTCATCTATTGATAAAACCCACATTAAGAATCTTTTACTCTTGAACCAGAAATGTGTTAGAATTTATGTTCCTTAATGATAAGTCTTGAGTTGCACCTTTTAATTACACTGCTTGCTTACCTGTAGTTCTAAAGTATTTTGTGGGCATTTTTACATTATGTACTTGAAAGATATCTATCAAATATAGTACAGATAGGATGATCTGTTCAATAGAGGCTATACTAACACCATTAGGAAAACATTTTTTCTCTTTTTGCATCTTGATAAAACAGTTTACTACCAGTATTTGAAATGAAATAAATTGTACAAATAGGATTAATTAATGCTAATTGTCTGTGTCACTCAGTTATCTATTGTCACTAAATAAGGTTGTCTTAACTTTTGTGCATTTTATGCTCTTAGAATTTTGAGATTGAAAAAATAAAAGACATTCAATACATCTGAATCTTTCATGAAAAAAGTGACTATGGCTATCTCACCACTTGCCTTTGCTTTGTTACTTGTTTTCTGTCTGTTTCTTAGAGGCATTTTCAACTCTTCTTTGGCTGCTTTTTCTTCTTTTTAATTAGAGTTTCATATCTAGGAAGTATCTTTTTGGTTGCCATGACAAATTGATAAAACTTGTTACAGTATTTGAAAAAACTGATAGCAGCTTGCCTTTAATTTCATGAGCTTTGACCTCTACACTTTAACACTCCTGCACTTGATTATAAATTTAGGAATTCCTTTTATGCATTATGCATTATTCAGGGGCTGTAAGAGTATGCAATCACTACTGGGAGAACATGGTGTGGCATTCTATACCATATATTAGAGTCAACCAAACTTGGAGTCCAACTCATAAGAACATAAAAGCTGTCATGTAGAACTTGTTTAGTTTTATGAATAAAGTTGTCTTTATGCCAACCTAGCTAGCCAAACAATATTCCTAGTGTTTGCTCTAATATATATAGAGCTACCATTCTCATATAAAAACACTTGATTTTAGGAAATTGAAATTATCATCTATATAATATGATTGATTTTCAAGAAAACCTGAGGTTTCTCCAAGAAGAGAAAATTCTGCCAAAAGCAGACAAGTTTAACTCTGTTTGGGTTTTCAGGTAAATGGCTTATTCTGTAGGTCCCAGATGTTCCAAAATCTGAGACAGCTGCTTAAACTCCCACTTCTTCCATGCTCACCTTGCTTCATCTTTCTCAACATGTCCTGTTATGTTCATGTCTCTGACCTTCACTCTCGTTTTCCCATTCCCTCCTCATATGCATACACATTTGTGTGTATGTATGAAAATAATCATAGAGCATAAATGCATTCCATATGTAAATACATATATCATAATAAATATACAAACAAGGTTTTAAATAGATGTCTCACATGTTAAATTTCTCTGGGCATTTCTAATTGTTTCAGGTAGTTTATCTGGAAGAGCAACTTGCCATATATTAATCAACTTAATATTTGTTAAAAAAATAACTTAATATTTGTTGAAACAGTTTATAACTGTTAATGAGACAGGTATTATTATGAAAATTAACACTAAGTGTTTATAATCATACCATACAACCAGAAAGACTGACACATATCTGTGTATTAACAACTAAGCATGATGAGAAAAAATATGTACATAAGCCGAAGAAACAAATATTTGATTTTTCACACAAAACGGCCAGTTTTAGAAAACCGAAATAAAGAACATTAAGAAAAATGCTAGTAATTACTTTAGGCTATTCTCTGTCACCCCTTTTCTTTTTCAGATAAACTTGTACTTTGAGAGAATGGCCAATTCCACCCTGGTGACTGAGTTCCTCCTAGAAGTTTTTACGGAGACTTGGGAGCTCAGGCTCCTACTCAGTGTGCTGTTCCTGCTGTTGTACCTGGGCAGCCTATTAGGAAACCTGACCATCATCATTGCTACCACAGTTGACCAGACCCTGAACACACCCATGTACTTCTTCCTCAGGAATTTGTCCATCTTAGACATGTGCTATGTTTCTGTCACTGTCCCCAATGCCTGTGTCAACTCTCTCACTAACCACAGGAATATTTCTGTGGCTGGGTGTGCAGCACAGGTCTTTTTGGTCTTCTTCTGTGCATGTGTAGAGGTTCTGTTTCTTACTGTCATGGCTCAGGACCGCTATGTGGCCATCTGTAAACCTCTCCTCTATCCTGTGATCATGAACCACCAATTCTGTGTTCAGATGACACTGGCTTCCATACTTACCTCTTTTATCATTGCGGTTGTGCACACTATCAAAACCTTCCAGCTATCTTTTTGTCACTCCAACATGGTCCCCCAGATCTTCTGTGATATCCCCCCTTTGCTGAGGCTTTCTTGCTCAGACACCTTTAACAACAAACTCTTAATTCTTCTGACACTCATTGTGGTCACTGGCAGCTGCTTGACCTTCATCGCCATATCATATGTTCACATATTATCCACTGTGTTGAGGGTTCCTGTCAAAGGGGAGCGAGGGAAGGCATTTTCTACCTGTGTCCCTCACATTATTGTAGTGTCTGTGTTTTTTACTTCAGGTGCCTACGTGTATCTAAGAATTCCAGTAACTTCAGAGTTAGTGCAGCAGATTACTCTTTCTGTATTTTATACTGTTTTCCCACCATTCTTGAATCCTATCGTCTATAGTCTTAGAAACAAACAGATAAAGGAGGCAGTGAGGAAAGTAACATTAAGATTTTTTTTCCAGAGTTGAATATAAAAAGAAATTGTATGGGTCAGGGTTTTCTAGAGGAAAACACACAAGCACACACACTCCCCAAAGAGGTTTCTTTTACCATTTTATTGCAGAGATTTTTTTTTTACATAATTCATTCTGATTATAGTTACCCCTCCCTCTGCTTTTCCTAGTTCCTCCCCATCTGGACCCATCACCTTTTTATTTCTCATTAGAAAGGAAACAGTCTTCTGAGGGCTAATAATAAAATAAAGTATAACAAGATAAGACAAAATCTAGTGCATTTGAATAACACAAAATAAACAGATGGGAAAGAAGCCCAGGTAAAGGCACATAAAACATGTTGATGGAGAGTCCCACTCACACAAACACTGAAGAAGCCCATTAAAACACCAAGTTGCAAGCAATTATATATAATCAACAGATCTGTAGGGCAAAACAGATATATATATTTATATATATATTTTTAAAACAATAAGATTATAAAAAGAAAGTAAACAAAGAAACAAAATGCCCTGAAAAGAAATTATGAGTCAAGGAAACTCAAATGATGCCCTTGAGTTTATTTTCTGTTAGCCATCTAATGCTTGGTGTGTAGCCTACCCTTAAGAGTAGTTTGATTATCCAGTGAAACTCTCTTGGAGGAAACTAAATTTTTCCTTGAAAGCAGTTATCAGTTAGAGATTGTGCCTGGGTTAGGTGTCAGGACATGTCTTAATTCTCACTTCAGGTCTAGGACCCCATCTGATGAGACCCATGTAGGCCCCGTGCATACTTCCTCAGTTTCTATGAAATCATATGTGCATAAATCATGTTGAACTGGAGGATCGTGTTTACCTGGGGACTTCCATCAACTCTGGCTCTTATACTGTTTCTGCTTTCTCTAGCACAGGGCTCCCCGAGCCTAGAGGGGAAGCATTTGATGGAGACATCCTATGAAGGCAGACTGATCAAAGATCTCTCACTCTCTGAGTAAATTTTGGCTGTGGATCTCTGCATTTGTTCCCATCTGCTGCAGGAGGAAGTTTCTCTGGTGATGGCTGAGCAAAACACTGATCTATGAGTATAGGGCATTGTCATTAGGCATCGTTTCATTGCTAAGTTTTTTTTTAATTTAATTTCTTTTTTTAAAACAATAATATTTTATTTTATCCTAGTTCTTGGGGCTATCTAGTCTCAGGTTCTTGGTCATCCAGTCAGTGTTGGGTATGAATTCAATCTTGCAGCTTGGACATTAAATCATATCAGACATTATTTGATTATTCCCATAAACTATGTGTCACCATTGCACTAGCATGCAGTGAGGATACCATTGTAGATCATAATGTTCATGGGGGAGGATTGGTGTTTACATTTTTGCTTTGGTAGCATGGAAAGTACCTCCTTGTAACAAATAAACTAGAATATAAGAGTTAAGACACTCTGAGGAAATCTGATTCACCTCTTCATGTTCAGTGAAAATGTGCACGTTTGTCTTAAGCAATGATGCTTCCTGTCAGTTTTTGCAGAGCAATTCATAGACTTGGCAATGGCTTGGGTTGTGTTGGGGGTTCCAATGGAATCCCTGTGGGGAACAATTCAGTGTCACATAACCCAACCCAGATACAGGGAGCTTCATTTAATGAAAATATATGGCCAATTCAGACTCTGTCTCTTCATTATTTGGTGACTTCCTTTAGATTACCTTCATGTGTGTATGTATTTTGAGAAACTTCTACTGTATGAAGTTTCTGTAATATTGTTCCAAAGCCTGTTATTTTTAGTTGTGTTTCCCCATGATTCTCCATCATCCCCATTTTCGCTCCCCCACCATATTTAATTCCCTTATTCCATTGACCCTTTCTTCCATAACTATTCTATTTCACTATTCAAATGAGATCTCTCCCCACCTACTCCCTTACTCTATACCTAACTTCTGTGGTTCTTTGAAATGTAGCTTGGTTGTCATTGATATAAAGATTAATATTCACATATAAATGAATACATACCATATTAGTATTTCTGGGTCATGGTTACCTCACTCAGGAAAAATTTTTAGTCCTATTTGGTTACCTATGGTGTTTCATATTTCACTTTATCTTATTTACTTTTTATTTTTTCATACAATACATCTCAACCATAGCCTCTTCTCCCACCCTCCTCCACTTCTCTTCTCTCCAGGATCAACTGTTCCTCCAATTCCATTTAGAAAATAGCAGGTCTAGCAGTGATATCAACCAGAGTAGGCATAACAAGATGCAAGAAGGCTAGGCATATACCATCATATCATGGCTGGATGAATTAACCAAGGAGGAAACAAAATGTCCCATGAGCTGGCAAACAAGTTAGAAACACCCCTACTACCATTGTTTGAAGTCATTTTTAATGGCTGAGTAATATCCCATTGTGTAAATGTACCACATTTTCTTTATCCATTCCCCAATTGAGGGACATCTAGGTTGTTTCAAATTTCTGACTATTATTAATAAAGCAGCAAAGAGTATGGTTGACCAAGTGTCTCTGTGGTAGGATGCAGCAACATTTGGGTGTATTTCCAAGAATGGTATAGGTGGACCTTGAGGTGGATTGATTCCCATCTTCCTGAAAACTGCCACACTGATTGCCAGAGTGGCTGTACATCTTCATTCACAACAGCAATAGATTTAATTTGTGTTTCCCTGATGACTACGTATGTTGGACATGTCTCAAAATGTTTCTCAGCTATTTAAGTTTCCTCTTTTTAGAGTTCTCTCTTTGGAAATATACCTCACCTTTTACCTGGGTTATTTGTTTTCTTGATCATTGAGTTCTTTATATAATTTGAATATTAGCCTTCTATTATATGTGGAGTTGTTAAAAATCTTTTCCCATTCTGAAGACTGCAAATAAGACCTCCACAATGCAGAAGTTTCTCAGTTTCATGAGGTCCCGATTATTAATTGTTGATCATAGATCTTTGATATCGTGTTCTGTAAAGAAAGGCTTTTCTCATATCAGTGAGTTCAAGATCATTATCCACTTTCTTTTTTTATCAGGATCAGTTTATCCACTTTTATGTTGATGTCTTTGATCAATTTGTAGTTGATTTTTGTTCAGGGAAATAAGGATCTATTTAGATCATCAAACTATAACATTAGCACCATTATTCAAAGATGCTGTCATTTTTCCAGAGTCTATTTCTGCCTTCTTAATCAAAACCAGATTGTAGATGTAACCAACCGTCTTATAAATAAGAAACACAGAACCAATGCAAAGAAGAAAGCCAAGAGTTCAGAGCTAAGAAGTAAACCTTACCCTTCCTCCTGCAGTGGCCCTACCTCTCCGAAGGAGCCGCTACTTCCTGTGTTAAAGTCTTTATATAGTCTCTGTTCTGCCTTCTCATTGGTTGTAAACCAGACCACAGGTCTGCCTCATCACGGCCTGTTTGTATAGACCTCCAGGTGTTCTATGGTTGGTATTGAGATTAAAGGCATGTGTATCCAATGCTGGCTGTATCCCTAAACATACAGAGACTTACCTAGCTCTGTCTACCAAATGCTGTGATCACAAGCGTATACCACCACTGCCCTGCTTTCCTATGGCTTGATAATAGCTCTGACCCCAGGCAACTTTATTTATTAACATACAATTAACATTTTGGTACAAAAGAAAAATATCACCATAGATATCAATAAATGTGTGGATATGTGCCTTGGATTTTCAATTTGATTTCCTTGATCAATGTGTCTGTTTTATGCTGATACTTTTATTTTTTAACTGTAACTCTGTAGTACATTTAAGGTCATCAATGGTAATACCTCTCCCAGTTCTTTTATTATTCATGGTTAATTTTAGCTATCCTGTTACTGTTGTGTGTGTGGGGGGGGTGTGTGTATGTTTCCATATTAAACTGTAAATTGTTCTTTCAAAATCTGTGAAGAATTATGTTGGACTTTTATTGCATTGAGTCTATAGATTGCTTTTGGTAGGAGAGCCATTTTACTGTTATTCCTACCACTCAGTGAGCATTTGAGATCTTTCTATCTTTTGATGTTTTCATTGCTTTCTTTCTTTTTTTTGATTTTCTTTTTTTCTTTTTTTTGAATTTATTTGATTTTATTTTATAATATAATTCAAATTTACATATCAGCCATAGATTCCCCCTCTCTCTCCCCTCCCGCCCCTCCCCTCTCCTGCCCCGCCCCCCTATCCCCCCCCCCCTCCCCCCCCCATTTCCATCTCCTCCAGGGCAAAGACTCCCCGGAGGATTG
>CABHPH010000977.1:0-16272 GCA_902168325.1 Peromyscus nudipes
CACACACACACACACACACACACACACACACACACACACACGGCTCCCCGTTAGTATGTTATTTAAACACTGGCAACATGATTCAATTAACTCTTCTTGGGTGGGTCCAGACAACAAGGTCTTTCTATGTCTATACTGGAAAAGATTTGGCAGGCTAGATGGAACCTCCTAGAAGGCTTAGCCCTTCCTACTGCCCTTTAGGTACCAAGTCCCTCCTTTGGAGTAGTAATCATCTGTAGACACTGTAGTGCATACTTGCAATTCCAGTACTTGGGTATGATGTGCAGAGGTTGGGGGATCAGGAGTTCAAGGTCAGCCTGGACTACAGCATGAGACTCTGTCTCAAAAAAAGGGGGGTGGGGTGGGGTAGAGTGCTCACCTAGCATTTGTGAAGCTCCCCCCCACCCCCGTTCCATGCCTCACACTGCATAAATCCAGACATGAAAGCACATCTATAGTCCCAGCATTTGGAGGTAGAGGGAGGAGAATCAGAAGTTCAAAGCTATCCTTTGCTATATCAAGTTCAAGGGGAAGCTTGAGCTACATGAGATCTTTTCTCAAAAAAAAAAAAAATTCTGAAATAAAATGAGGTGCAGTGATTTCCACTGTAATCCCAGCACTCTGAAAGCTGAGGCAGGAAGATCAAAAGCTCAAGGTTAAAAGCTAGGAAAGGTTAACTGAAGAAGGGAAATCCTCTAGGCAGCTATGGGGAAGCCATCATCCAGACTGGGCGAAGACTTCCCCCTGTGGCTGCTTTGGAGGCCCCCATGCTCCTGTGAGTAACCCTTCACCCAGCCCCGGTAAGTAAGCCCAATAACATCACCGTTGAGGTAGAGATATCAAGGCTAGCCTTGGCTACAAGAAAAGAAAGAAAAAAAGGGAAGGAAGAAAGGGGGAGGAAGGGATAAAGGGAGAGAGGAGCTGGAGAGCTGGTACAGTGGTTAGGAACACAGGCTGAGCTGGATCGTGGAGGCACACACCTTTAATCCCAGCACTCAGGAGGCAGAAGCAATTGGATCTCTGTGAGTTCAAGGCCAGCCTGATCTACAGAACGAGTTCTAGGACAGCCAGGACACAGAGAAACCCTACCTAGAATTAAAAAAACAAAAACAAAAAACTAACAACAAAAGAAGCACAGATGGTTACTGAAGAGGACAGGTTCAATTCTGAGGGTTCACATGTTAGTTCACAACCTTCACAACCACTGATAACTCCAGGAGACTGTCTTCTTCTGACCTCGGAGGACACCAGGTACATCCATACTTGCAGGCATTCACACATACACATAAAATAATTTTTAATAATTTATTTATTTTTATTTTATGTGCATTGATGTTTTGCCTGCATGCATGTCCATGTGAAGATGTCAGATCTTGGAATTACAGACAGTTGTTAGCTGCCATGTGGGTGCTGGGAATTGAACCTGTGTCCTCTGGAAGAACAACCGGTGCTCTTAACCACTGAGCATCTCGCTGGACCCTAAAATAAATATTTTTAAGAAATAAAATTATATAGAAAGCCACTTGAGCCATGAACTTCTGGCATCACCTGAAACACTTGCCACCTTCAGCCAAACTGAGTACCCATCCCCAGGTGTATCTGCACAATGGAGTTGTGCCCATAGGCAGAGCACACACTCTCCAGCTCAACACAGTCCCAGCACACTTCTTCACTCCCCCTGTGCACAGCTGAATTAATGTGACCTCATCCACAAGGGCTCTGCACTTGGTCCAAGCATCAGAAACCAAAGAGCTGGGCGGTGGTGATGCACACCTTAAATCCCAACACTCAGGAGGCAAAGGCAGATGGATCTCTGTGAGTTCGAGGCCAGCCTGGTCTACAGCCAGGACTACTTCACAGAGAAACCCTGTCTCGAAAAACAAACAAAACAAAACAAACAAAAAAAGTAAAGAAAAAAAAAAGAACCAATGTCGGTTACTTGGGCCCACACTATGGAAGACCTCCCTTTGGCATCTGGGTGTGGCTTGCACTGGAGTCCTGCAGATTTGGGCTGTGGAAACCTCCCTTGAGTAAGAAGCCTAAGCAGGTTTTGGAGCTCTTGATGGTGAGTGCCAAGGAACTAGCTCTGGCCTGGATTTCTTTCGGCCAGTGATCTGGGCCAGGTTCCCCAACACCCACTGTTTTTCCATGTTTTCAAATGTTGCCTCATTTGCTGGGCAGAAAGCATCCAGTCTTCCAAGTCCCTGGCCCACCTCATTAGAAGGATCATTAGGAAGTTTCTGCGGGGCCCAGACGCAGCAGACGCTCAAGATCCCTCGGGTGGGTTCCATAGTCTATGTCCCAGTTTCTTGCTCCATCCCCAAGCGTCTCCAGGCAGATGAACATGCTTGTCCTGTCATCTGCTGGTTGTAGTTAGAATAGCAAGCCTTTGCCAGTCATTCCTCGGGCATTTCCTTTCTCCAGGATACAAGGGGCCGCTGTCTATCTAGATAGAGCCAAACCTCTTTCCCTGCCAATGAGTAACAGATAAGGAAGGTGGAGCATAAATCTCCAAAAATGTCTAGGAAAGCTAATGTGGTGTTCTCATATCAAGAGAGCCTGTTATATATAGTGGGGATTCGTGTTGTGGTGGTGCTACTGTTTGTCTAGAGACGGTTAATTATGTACACGAGGTACTTACTACTCACTTACTGCAATGTCACTCCAAGTTTTTCCTTTTCTTTATTTGCTTTTAGAGACAGTCTCATGTAGCCCAGGCTGGCCTTTAATACTGTGTGTGTGTCTGTCTGTCTGTGTGTGTGTGTGTGTGTGTGTGTGTGTGTGTGTGTACGCGCACTCACAAATGTCCATGAATGTCTGCATATGCAGAAATATGGTGATCAGAGAACAACTTGTAAGAATCTGTTCTCTCCTTCTATTGTGTGAGTCCTGGGGATTGAACTCAAGTTTTTCAGGCTTAGCAGCAAGCACTTTTACCCAATGAGCCATCTTATCAGCCCATACCTGCTTTATTTATTTTTAAATCTTTTTAAAGTTTATTTTTATTTTATGTCTATAAATATTTTGTCTGTGTGGATGTATGTACCCAGTGCCAGAGGAGACAAAAAATGGCACTAAATCCTCTAAAACTGGAGTTAGAGACAATTGTGAGCCACAATGTGGGAGCTGGGAACCAAACCCAGGTCCTCTGCAAGAACAGCCAGTGTTCTTGAGTGCTGAGCCGTCTCTCCAGCCTGACTGTTTTCTTAGAGCATCAGCGTTGCTCAGCGCTAGCCGCATTCGTTCTGAGTTAGAGCTGCAGATGTGTAGAGACCGTTCACACTTCTGTCCATTACCACGCTGTCAGCACTGGGGCTGTGTTGTGTGCAGACAACAGCCATAAAAAAGGGAAAACAATTGTCTCTATTCTCTGCCTCCTAACAGTAAGGGCAAGTTTATGTCTAGATGCTGTGGGATAATGCTTTTGTACACTGATTTAATAAAACGCTGATTGGCCAGCAGCCAGGCAGGAAGTATATAGGTGGGATAAGCAGACAAGGAGAATTCTGGGAAGAGGAAGTCTGGGTCAGGAGACGCCAGCCCGCCATCCAGGGAGCAGCATATAATGGCACACAGGTAAAGCCATGAAAAACATGGCAACATATAGATTAACAGAAATAGGCTGAGTTTAAATGTAAGAGCTAATCAGTGGAAAGACTGAGCTAATGACCAAACAGTTTTAATTAATATAAGCCTCCACGTGTTTACTTGGGTCTGAGTGGCTGAGGACCAAACGGGACACAGAAAAACTTCAGCTACATTTAGATGTGATGAAGTCCCAGGTCCCTTGCCAGCTCCTGGGTCCAGGAATGTGCTGGCTCCCACATTCCTCTTCTTGGCCTTGGTGTGAAGCCTCCACCACCTTCCAGTGTTGGCTTTGCACCTGTCTGCCCTCAGTGTGTGACCCACGTTCTCTTTCTTCCATGGTGAATGCTGAACCAGATGCACTCACTGAACATTTCCCAGTCATTAGCCATGTGTCTGATGCAGAATGCAACCCCACTTAGATAAACCAAAGGAATGAAGAGAAGAAAACATATCAGAGCAGGCTGGGTGGGCTGGAGAGCTCCCTCAGACATTGAGGAGCACTTGCTAATCTTGTAGAGGACCCAGGTCTGATTCTCAGCACCCACAATAGTAGCCCATAACTGTCTGTAACTCCAGGTCCAGGATACCTGTCACTCTCCTGGCCTCTGAAGGCACTACCTACACTTAGAACACAAACACACGCAGGGAAAACATCCATGCACATAAAATAAGTAAGTCTAAGAAAAACAATTAAGGAGGCTGGGGCTGGTGAAGATTTCATCTACTGAAGTAATAATATTGCCAGGTTTTGGGCCTCTGCACCAAAAGAACATGTCTGTATGCTCAGTTAGTGCTTGTTTCAGGGTGCGTTTTGTGAGCTGGGTGTTGCTGGTTTGGGGGACAGGGCCTCGTGTACTTCAAGCTGACTTCCGTCTGTGTGGCTCAGCCGATCTTGAACTCTTGTTCCTCTTGCTTCTACTTCCAAACACGGGGATGACAGGCTGCACCACAGCTGCTTTCACAAAGCTTTACTCTCTAGGGCAGTGGTTCTCAACCTCCTGATGCCATGACCCTTTAATACAATTCCTCATGTTGTGGGGACCCCCCCCCCAAGCACAAAATTATTTTTGTTGCTCCTTCATAACTGTAGTTTTGCTACTGTTATGAATCCTAATGTAAATATCTGCATTTTCCGGTGATCTTAGGCCACCCCTGTGAAAAGGTCATGCTCCTTCCAACTACCCCCCAAAGGGGTCGAGGCCCACAAGTTGAGAACTGCTGATCTAATGGGAGGGGCAAGGTCAGCAAAGGAATTAGAACCCAGTGGAATCGGAGCTTCTCCTCAGGGGCACTCACAGGGCACTCTCCATGACAGCTAGCCTGTCTTTGGGAGTTCAAGGGGGCACCTAAGTGGCAGGCCAGGGCTCCCGTTTTGGAGGCAGAGGCACAGCAGAGAGACTAACTTGAACTGAACCAAAGAGGAATTCAGCCCAACATCCTCAAACGTGAGGAAACGTTTCAGGGTGACTGAAGAATAATGTCACACAGAAAATGGCATGAAGGGAGACGGAACAGGTGGACACACGCCAGGGAATCTGAGGCCTTCTTTAGCACTGGAAGAATTTAATTATCCTGAGGTCAGCGGCAGCCTACTAGAAAGTTCTCAGTAGAACAAGGCATAGTCGCACACACCCATAATCCCAGCATTTGGTACACTGAGGCAGGAAGACTGAGATGTCCAGGTCAGCCAGATGGTGGCATGCCCAAGGGTGGCAGAGGCATGGGAAGATCAGAGTATTGGATCCTGTATTGCATTTCTTATTCTCGTTGGCACTGTCTTTGGGGAAAAAGCAAGACAGAATTCCTCTCCTGGAAGTTTTTGGTATCCAAGAGGGCAATGTGAGCTGGTGAACCTTGCCAGCACCATACACTGAATTGGCGGCTCAGCTGCAGCCAAATACTGGCCTTGGCCTGGGGACATGGTTCAGCCATTAAGGTGCTTCTGGCTTAAGCCTGAAAACCAGAAGTGCTAGGCAGGTAGGGTATCCTGCCTGTGATCTCAGCTCAGAGGAGGCAGACATGAGATCCTGGGAGCAAGCTGGCCAGCACGAGACTAGCTGAACTGGTGAGCTCTGGGTTCAACTGAGAGACCTGGTCTCAACAAAGAAGGACAGGAATCCAGGAAGATACCTGACATCAACCTTTGGCTTCCACATGTCCCACACACGTGCACACATGTACCCACACACCTGTGAGCACACATACACACAGAAAACAAAACAAACACCTTGGCCTTTGGTCCTGTTGTGGAACTGCAAGTGAAGGGGACTGACCAGGGTATGATGGAGCTGGCTGGGAAAGGGCTGAACCAATAGGATCTGGGATCAAGCATTTTAAGAAGGAGAAGGCCAACAAAGACAGCAGGGATGCAGATCACATGGGAAGTGGAGTGGGGCTGGAAAGGTAAATTGGAGCCGAATGACAAAGAGCCTGTGACAGGCTTATGGAGCTCAGAAGACTATTGGAGGTGATGGCGTGGGAACTTGAGGCAGGAAGAAGCCATGGCTTCCCTGACTCGTAACATGGGAAAGCCAGGAGCTTTCTGCTCCTTCCCGGGCCATCACGGGGTGGGGAAGGATGCAACAGAGGCAAAGCAGGGGATGTCTCCAAACTGTTCTCCAAAACTCTAACCCAAACCCAGGCCAGCCTGGAGCCACCTACTCAGTGAAGTCTCCAGTGGTTAAAAAGCCTTGAGAGGAAACCTTGAAATCATTCTCAGGCACCAGGAAGGAAGTTATCAGTATGAGGTCACAAGTCAGTAAATGGCAAAGACCCACAACCTGGCGTGGAGCTTGGGCCTCAGAATCTGTACCCATTCCCATCCCCTGCCTTGCATCTGTTTCAGCATGCAGAGTGGCGCCCCTCTATAAGGCTGAACTCCCCAGCCAGCCAGACTGCCTCCAGCAACTGGGGACACAAAGCCTGAGAGACAGGGAGGATCGGATGGCATGGCCTGGTCCCCCCGGGGAGAGCCTTGCAGGGAGGGTGCCCAGCCCTTGTCTTATTTTAAGTAGAGCCCCATGCTGAATCTGTTTCAGGATGATGAGGGTGGAGAAGGCCGCTTCAACTTCTCCGCCTATGGGATGGGGCCAGCCTGTCTGCAGGCCAAGGATGGCATCTCTGTCAAGGGTGCCAACAACAACAACACCACCAACCCCCCTCCTGCACCGTCCAAGTCCCCGGAGGAGATGCGGAAACTCTTCATCCAGAGAGCCAAGAAGATCGACAAGATATCGCGCATTGGGTTCCCCATGGCCTTCCTAATCTTCAACATGTTCTACTGGATCATCTACAAGATCGTCCGAAGGGAGGATGTCCACAACAAGTGAAGGCTCTGGGGTGGGGTGGGGGGTTGGGAGAGGGTGGTGGGAGGAGCACCGAGGCTGGGAGCCAGGGGAGGAGGGAGAGAGGGAGAGCACACACTCATCTCCCTCCACCAAGTGCAATAGAGACCACAGGAGTGGATACTTCCAGGGTATGGCAATATTCATCTAGCCTCCGAGGGCATGAGTTGGGGGGTGCTTTTCAAATACAGCAACTGAGGACCATGAGGGGCGGGGTGGGGGTGAGGGAGGGGGATTGGGGAATCACAGCTTTCAAAATTCAAGTCCATTGGTTTGATTGGGGGGGTCTCCTGTTTGGAGGTCAGTGCTGCCTGCCCCAGAGCAGGAAAGCAGTGTAATATATGACATATAACCATGCTTAACGTTAATGCAAATCCCACAAGAACAAAAGATGCGTCTCTTAAATCAGCCTAGTAACTGCTTAAACTTTTAAAATCCCCAAAGTAACGGGACTTTTCCCAGAGTAGAAATGGTCACTAATAAGCTTGCTGTGGTATGTGCCCACATCACACCCTAACAAACGCCATGTCTATCTTCAAACTGACCCTGGTGGACACACACCAAAAAGCCATTCCGCCTCTGCTTCGAGGGAGGGTCACATGACATAGGCGTGGGTCGTGGAGATGGATAAAGGTGAACCCACAGCAGGAAGTGACTGAGGAGAAGGACCATTGCAGAAGCCTGGGGATGGAGAATCCAGGAACACCCCCCACAGGGCACCAAGCTTGCTCCTCTTGCTTCTGCGCTTCAGCGCCAGCCCAACTCAGTGCCAGCTCTATGGCCGCCATGGTCTTCTCGTTGTATTACCAATATGCAATCTTTTTTATTGTTTAAAAAAAGTAATAATCTCGAGAAACAATATGGGGAGAGACTGAGTGTAAACCCATGAACTTTTTTCCAAATGTTTATTTTTTTGGAGAGTCTCTTTGGAACTGCAAGTAGGTGCATTATGGGAAAGGTGGGCCTGGCTGAAACAGGTCCCAAATGCCAGGCGGGAATCAAGTTTGAAGATGTGAAAGGGAAGCCACCGATGCTGCTGCTGCTGCTGCTGCTGCTGCTGCTGCTGCTGCTGCTGCTGCCCATTCTGTTTACAGGTGGGAAGAGACAATGATATTTAGAAAGTCCACTCATTATATTTTGACATTTCATATATCATAACATGGGAAGCTTGGGGGAATGACCCCATTATATTTTTATAAGTCTTTTTTTTTTTTTTAAAGATGCTTTGCACAGCTTTAACATGTAGGAAAGTTAGACAAATATTTCTCTTTCCTTCTAACTCTGAAGTGCCAGAAGGATCCCAGACTAGCCAGGGCACTCCAGGGAAAGAGACAGGGACTGAGATGAACTGAGTTGGAAGAAGGAGTCCCGCTGACAGGTCTGGATATGCACAGAACCACGCTACCCATGGCACAAAGCCTGTCCCAGTCCTGCGGCCTGTGGCTAGGGCACAGGTGTGGCACTTCTGTCCCAGCGCTTTACCGTCTTGGCCTTGGGTCAGAGTTAGACGTAGGATGGAGATCGCTGACAATCAGCTAGGGAGCTCAGGGGCAGGATGGAGAAGTGGAATGATGAGATGATGCCTACCTGCCCCCTGCCATGCACTTTCCCTGGGGAGTTTTCCGCTCTTCCCTGTGGCATTGAAGTTAATGCCTAGATGGGTCTAAAACAGAGGAAGCCAAGACAAAGACCATGAGTTCTGAGTAAAGATGCACTGTGCAGCCAGAGGGATGAGACTGAACTGGTATCCCGCCAGGTTCAAGGTCAACTGGCCCGTGCCTTGCCTCTTCTTGGACTGTAAGATCCAAAAAGACAATCTATGTTTCGGCTCTGGGTAAGGGGGCACAGGACCTTTGTCTACAGGAAATCTTGAGCAGTGGGAGCCCCGTGAGTGGGCGACTCTCATCTGAGGTTTGTCCTTTCCCACCGGAAAAAATGTTCAAAGCAGGAAAAGTGAAGATGGCCTTGAATAGCCAGAGTTCAGAATGAAGACGCCAGTGTGTGGAGCTGTGAGCGTCTTCCTCAGCACAAGAGGAGGAATCTCGTCACTCCAGGGCTGTGCATTAGGAGAGGCTGCAATTAGTCCTTTCCAGTGGCACTTTATCCCCTTTATTTAGGTAACAGATATTTGTAATAGAAAATAACCAATGGAGCCCTCTCCTTACTGTGCTCAGACTAACTCAAGACCAGGTGAATGGGGCAACCACAGGAGGCACCAGGACACATCAGAATCTGTGCTGAACACAGAACCACCCAGAACCTTCCAAAATGGTCTCCATGGGAAGCATCTGGAATCACCCTAAGACAGAGAAATCAATGAACCATTTGCCCAGTCTCAACTGGGCTCCTAGGTCCCCATGTCATCATTTTGGAATGGTCCATTGTGAGCTGTCTGACCCAGGTGGCCAATTCAGCAAGCAATGGGCTCACATCTTTGAGACATACTGGGGAATGTCACTGAAACCCTTCAGGCTATAAGCAAAGAGACAACCTGAATCAAGCCCGTGGTTAATACACAGAATGCTCTCGGGTGAATGTCCAAGCTCTGGTCTCTCTGAATGCACTGTGGAGAGAATGGGATAGTACCTGAACTCTCCCTGGCTCTCCCTGCTATGAATCTGTGTTTACACTGTGGATCTTTGCACAACTAAAGCTTACCATCATTTTGATTTCTCAGGGCTCCGTGCAAGCATGTAGATTTATGCACAGTTGCACTGACCTACACAATTCCTGTTGCTTCTCTTCTTCAGAAAATTTGCAAATTTGCTTTTCCTCTTGTACCACTTTTAATCAAAAGTCAAAGGAAGGAAGGAAGGAAAGAAGGAAGGAAGGTAGGAAGGAAGGAAGGAAGGAAGGAAGGAAGGAAGGAAGGAAGGAAGGAAGGAAGGAAGGGAAGAAAGAAAGAAAGAAAGAAATTTGAACTAGATAATTTAGGCCAAAGCTTTCAGGTGACCCCAATGAACAGGGCAAGGCTTTCCCAATTTCCCCTTTAGGCTGAGCACAAAGGGCCCTATGCCCTGGGATTACAGGTATAAAATGGATGTTTCAGTATATGGAAATCTGATGTCCCTGCAGAGAATACCTTACCAGTTTTGAAGCTCTTCTTCAGTACAGACTGGTTTTCATGCATAGTGTGAAACTTGGAAAGGGGCATGGAGGAGCAGATAACTTCAATTCACCTCCAAAACTGCAGCTTACCCTAGGAGCCAGGTGGGGACACCAACTGCTTCTTACCCTGTTAGCTCCAGGGATCCCACTGGTTTCAGAAATAAATGACTCTACTCTGCCCTCTGCTGGAATTTCCTAGCACCTGCAAGACCCTTCATGGCAAAGGCTCCCGTGGAAAATGTGTGTGTGTGTGTGTGTGTGAGAGAGAGAGAGAGAGAGAGATCTATTAACTCTAGAAGAAAAGAAGGAAGTTTCACCCCAATTATTTCCTTTTCTAAACTATCAATAAATAGGAAAGTAATCCCTTTCAGAAGTATACCAATATTTTCTATTGCCTTTTTTTTCCTACTTGGGAGGCAAATAACCAAGAAGGCTGGTTCATTTCATCCAGCATATGCATCTTTACGAGCATCATAAAAAGAAGTAATGTCTTTGAGAGGCACCATGATGTAAGATTGCAGGACAGATTGGCACGTCAGTCAAGATGGTACTGCCACTGATAATTGTCTTCTGTCTTACTTCACTGAAACATGCTGAAACCAAAGGGGATTGTCACAACCCTGGCAGCGACTGCATCCTTTGGAGAAGATGACAAGCAGAGTGTATCCTCTTTGGGACTCTGAGGGTCACAGCCCTTTCCCAGCCAGGCTGGAAACCCAGTCCAGAATAATGAACGTCACGCTGAAAGCTATCAAGATCTATTTCAGGAACATCTTCAGCACTTTCTACCCACCCTCCACCATTAACTCTGCCCAGACAGGTGAGGCTGGGTGTTCTCAGGATGTCTCTTGGATTGATAAGTGGCCAATAAGTCTGAATCGGTGAATGACTTCTACCCATTGAATCAACTAGAACAACGTGTCTCCACCCAAGCAAGCAGGAAACATATTCTTTAAATAGAACATGGATTCTGTTTTTCTACTTCAGAAATTTGAAGTGAGAGCCTTCTTCTTTTCCTCCAATTCTAGGGAACAGTAACAAAAGTCTATGACAAGAGAGGAGTGAATGTGTCTTGCTTTAATGGCTCAACCATGAGGACTTTATCTGCAAGGAAAAGATACATCCTGGCAAGGGTTTGTTTGGTCTGTTGTACTCTGACATCCTAGTGACAGAGAAGACATCCTTGAGTGGGTCAGAATCTCCACAGCAATAAAGAAGTCTCTGGTAGAAGAGTACTTCCCTGGTGTGGGGGCTGATGAGAAGGAGAGTCAGATGAAGAGATGATGTCAGATGACTGGCAGCCATGTAGATTTTTGTTGAGGGGAAAAGCCTTCAAAGGAGGGGTCTAGCATAGGAGACTGGGGTACTTACAGGGCATAAAATGGGAAGGGTCCTCACCCTTCACCCTCGGAAAGCTCTCTAAACCCTGCCATGGTTTTCCTAAGCAGTGTAACTCCAAAGCCTACAGTTCCTTTAATATCCTTTCCAGATGAAGTGTCCAAAGCATACAGTGAAAGTCATGGGAGCCAAAGATAACTAGTCCAAGACAAAGCCTGCAGAGAGTATCCAGGCCTGGTCCCACAGAGGACAAGGAACTGAGTTTTGAGACTGGCTGGTGTCCATTTACCTCTTCCATGTATGTGTTTTTTAATCTTCAACAAATTATTTCACCTTCTGTGATCTTGAAGGAATCCTAACTTCCCAAATTGTTGATGAGCATAAAATTGAGGAAATGAAATGATCAGTGTTTTTGTTATTAAAAATAGAATAGGGGCTGGAGAGATGGCTCAGTGGTTAAGAGCACTGGCTGTTCTTCCAGAGGACGTGGGTTCAATTCCCAGCACCGACATGGCAGTTTATAACTGCCTGTAACTCTGTCTTCCAGGGATCCAACATCAACAGACATACATGCAGGCAAAATATCAATGCACATAAAGTAAATAAATCATTTTTTAAAAAAGGAGAATATAGATGAGATATTTCACTAAAATGAATCTGATAGCTGCAGACCAAAAGTCTGGATCTTTTTGTTTAAGAACATCCCAGTATATGAACATTTAAGTCCTAGTTACCACTCAAATGCTGGTTAATACTTTTACTAGATTAGAAATCAAAGATCTTGATCAAAAGCCAATGTTCAGTGGTGGTGGCGCACGCCTTTAATCCCAGCACTCAGGAGGCAGAGGCAGGTGGATCTGTGAGTTCAAGGCCAGTCTGGTCTACAAATTGAGTGCCAGGACAGCTAGAACTACACAGAGAAATCCTGTCTCGAAGAAAAAAAAAAGCCAATTTCTCTCTTCCTTATCTCAAAATGTAGTCATAAACAATATAAATTCACTAACTCATCTTCAAGGTTAATAACCTACTAACACAGCTTGATACACAGGGAACTTGGCTGAGATGAAGCCACTGAGTAGTTACTGAAGTTTGAAAACGAAGAGGAGTGAGCTGGAGGGCAGGTGAGAATCAGTGGTGTTTGGAGGATACAGGCAATGTGCCTTACTTGTGATCCTGCAGAGGGGGGAAACCCTGTGCTAGGAAGGTTTAAACTTGGCTGGAGTGCAGAGCTAGGACAAGACCTTTCCTGAGGCTTTCCAAAGTCTAGAATTCCTTTAACATCCACTCAAGATGAGAAACAGTGAAAGACCTAGGAGCCAAAGATAAGCATCATCTCTAAGGGCTGGTCTTGAAATTGAGCAGGGTGAGACCTGGTGTGACTGAATAATTCAGGGCGAGATGCAGTGACAACAGGCAGAGACAGGACTGAAAGCATCTCACTCTTAGGATGGATGCTCAGGGGTTCTGGAGCGTAGGACATTTGAGCCCAAATTTGAAAGACTATATCCAAGGCAACCATTTACTATTTGGGGGTCTCATCCACCTGTTTAGCAGGCAAATGGTTTAACCCTGTGGGACAGCTGCCCAGCTACTTCTTTCAGGCAGGTGTTTGAGTAAAAAGGAACCATCTTCAGATAAGAGTCAAATGAAATGGAAACACTGACCAGTGTTCCAGAAAAGAAGGGTTGTCCGGTAGCTCTTCACTCTCGTCCCAGATCTAGAAATGAAAGGGGGAAATGGAATTACAAAACATGTAGAGTCAACTCCTCCCTCACCACAAAACAAAAACCCTAAGAACTAAACAGATGCTTGTCTCAGGATCCCCTTGTTCCTGGTCTAACTGTCCAGTAGATAACTTGATGTGCACAACACCCCAGGCAGTCCATTTCCCTGTTCAAGGTCTCTCCTGCTATTTCCCAGGGCTCGCCTAGGCTCTTCAGCTCTATCCTAAAGCCAGGGTGTTGGCAAAACAGGTTCACTACCTGTAGGAGTAATGTACCCAGAAACATGTTAGCTTCTTTCCTGAGGGCCCCCAGATCATCTGGGTAATGAGGACAGTTTCACTCTGAGCAGACTCTAGTGAAGGCCAACTCTGACTTAGGGGGTCTCCAAATGAAAATTACATGCTAGTCTTTGAATACTTCAGTCTGGACAGAACAACTTAACCTAACTGGACCAGAGAATTCTCTAATATTGTCATGTGTCACAGCCAAGACTAGACTATAACCACATGTGGCATTATAAATGGAGATATTCTTAATTTTTGTATGACTTTCTTCTTACCCTTCCTACATTTGCTGTGTTAAGTCTGAAAGTGGCATACTATGAAAGCTGAGCATCCAAATAAAACCATGTAGGAGGCAATGACTGAAGTTCCAAAACAGTCACTAGCATGGGAGATGGAGGACGCCACAGAGAAAGAAGTAGACGGTGGTGTATCGGAAGCCCAGCTGAGCGGTCATGTAAGGAACAGGTGAGGTTCTGATAGATGGGACAGGACAGTCTCAAGCAGATTGAGCAAGTGCTGAGACCCAGGGGTAAAATGAAGGGGCTCGTGTAAGCATTGCTTGCACTTTCGGGTGAAGGGTAACAAATTGGAGGCAGGTTAGGAGAGGCGGGTCTGTGCCTATCAGGCATGCCTACAGGAGATGCTACAAATCAGGTCTCATTAGGCAGTTTGGCAGGACAAAGCAAGAAGTCTCCATCTCCTTCCTGACCCCTGTGATGTCCCCAGCCTGCTCAGCTTCTTCTGTACTTCTCATGGAGGAGAGCCTGCTTTTCCTCGATCTTGGAAGCATATAAAGTAGTCGTGTGGGAACTCACATCTCAAAGGTCACCAATTCATCCCATTAAGTGCTAAGAGTTTATGCTAAGGAGGCTCTAGAGCTAGATAGGGGCTTGGGAGTCAGGCTTCTTTATTTATTTCGTGGTGTGTGTGTGTGTGTTTGTGTGTGTGTGTGTGTGTGTGTGTGTGTGTGTGTGTGTGTGTGTAGAGGCGAAAGGTTGTTGGACCCAGCTTCTATATGGGTCTGGGAATTCGAACCCAGGTCCTCATGTCTGTGCAGCAAGCACTTTACTGACTGAGCCGTCTCCTAAAAGTTGTGGTTGCTCACGGAGCTCACTATGAACACTGATTAAAAAAGTCCTTCCTGTCACGGTAACCGACGGAGCACACACGGCAGACAGTGAAGACCTGTGTTCTTTCTGTTCTCCCCGCTGTGGTGCTGGGGATTGAACCCACAGCCCGTGGCATGCAAGACTAGTGCTCTACCCCCACACCACATCCTCAGCAGTGTACTGAAGGTGTTTCTAGAGCTGAGTTTGTGGTCCAGACATCACCTTGTTGTTGATCTCACTGAAGAACAGCCCTGGAGGAAAGAAGCCCGGTATGTTGTTTTCATCCTTAGCTGCATCTAAAAATCATTTCCCAACCTAGAGAAGATTTATTCCAGGCACACAATCAGACAAGGAAGAAACGGTATGGAGGAGAAAATACACAGGAACCAGATGCTGTTCACGCCGTCGGAGGTGCAAATGCGCAAAAGGGCAGGGTTTTTTTTCCCCCCTCAAGAACTTGCCTTCCTTCCCCTGGCAAATTTAGGAGGGGTATTTTGGGGGGATGGCTTATAGTATCTCCCTCTGTAAAAGACTGTCCCTAGGTCTTAGCTTGAAAGGGAGGGTTATCACGCAAGCAGTTGGGTAGGTTAACGTTCTCCATGTTAGATGCATTTCTACCTCATATTAAAAGACATTGTGCTCTCAGCACGCTAATTTAGCCAGAATGGTATCAACGAAGCTGAAGTGTTGGATGAGATAAATTGCACATTTTAAACCCATCCAATTTCATGTCATAACGATTTCATCTTTCAACACTGGAGCCATGATAATGATATCGCCACCAAGTTAAAATGAGGTGAACGAGCTGGGCTCCAAAGGGGCTCATCTTCCTTCTTTCTCATACTGGACACACATGCAATGCCTACTGCATGCTGGCGCGTATACTACGGACAACAAAGAGGTGAGGAGTATGTTCTCATTTTTTTTTTTTTTAATTTAAGCAACCAGAGTTAAGCTTACAAAAGATTGGCGTAGCAGGGGCTGCAGCAGCCTAAAAAAACAAACAAACCAACCTTGAAAAACTGGATAAAATACATGTCTTCTAATAAACAAAATGACCAAGACAGCCAGTTGTGGTGGTGCATGACTATAATCCCAGCACACAGGTGGTAGAATCAGAAAGACCTAACCCTGAGCTACACAGTGAGTTCCAGTCCTGCCCGAGCTAAGCAGCAGGACCCTGTCTCAAAAACCAAGTGGCCAAGACAAAACCGGAAGTCCTTTGAAGTCCTCTTGTCACTGTCAGGATCAACCTCGTGATAGTCCTGTTGGGATCCACGCAAGTCCTTGACAGTGCCACTCAAAGGTTGGCACTAGTAAAAATGAAGTGACTGTTCAAACAAGCCACGGGGCTGCCAAACTAGACTGGACTGGCTTTCGACATGCCTGGGTGGTTCCAAGCCTGGAGTGATGCTGCATTTGCCTTGTTTATCCCAGACTTGGTAAGCTCTCCATTCTCACCTGAACCTCAGATGTAATTCACTCATTTGAAATGAGCTAGCTTCCGCCAATGGGAGCAATGTGCCACTTCGGTCTCACCCAAACCTTGCCAAAGCGAACGACTTCCTGTGGACCTGGGAGTCACCTCCAAAGGACTACCCTTTGTCATCTCAAGTTCATCCATCTAGGTGTTTGCACAAAGCTAACCTGTCTTCAAAGTTCTCTGGCTTGGTTTTGAGACAGAACAGATGGCTCTTTGGGTAACTTTATATTTCCTTTTTCCCTCCCCAGAAAAGTTAGCTTCCAACTGAAATGTGTCACAAATCACAAGGGAGAA
>CABHPH010000977.1:16282-43099 GCA_902168325.1 Peromyscus nudipes
GAAAAGTTAGCTTCCAACTGAAATGTGTCACAAATCACAAGGGAGAAAACTCAGCCCCTTAAAACAGGTAGGAAATGCTCCCTGGAGGTTAAGACTGACTCCCTGGGCATTTCAACCCTACAAGGGCATCCTGTCATCCTTCCTATCACAGTGCCAGTGTGGATGTGGGGTCCATTAGAGATAAGATGCCTACAATTGTCTAAGTCCAAAGGATGCAAGAGCCGTGCTTAGCTGGGCACTGTGGGCTGAGCTGCAAAGTACTTCATCACCACAATGGGAGAGGTTTCCACAAGCCACATAGCCAAAGCAGATTGCTGAGTAGCAGTCCGGGGACATCTCTGATGAATTGACCTGGAAAATTGGGTCTGAATTACTCTCACGGAAGTTCCTCATCCTTTCCCAGAAGAGAATGTGACCATGTGTTTTCTATGGAAACTTCTTTGTACATATGTATAAACTGGGTATGGCCTTAAAGCTGCAGTTAAGGATCTGTCTGGCTCCCACCTTAAGCAGCGTGCTAAGCAACCGCTTCCTTAATGTACTATTTTTACGTCTCATTGACCATTCAACCTTGAACAGGCAATTCTCTCTGGCCCCTTCCCTTTTTTGCATGAAGTCATTAAAGTTATGGCAGGGTTTGTTTTTGTTATTTTTGTTTTGTTTTGGTTCAGGTCTTTTTGGCTTGTAAAAAAAAATCTATTTCTGCAATTTAAAGATGGAATGTAAAATTTCTGTGCTGTATATAAAAGTATATTTATTGAGCCATCCATAGACACATATCCATGCCAATTCTAATGAAAAAAATTAAAGTTTTCTGAAATTTTCTGTGATTAACTCCTAATTGTTAGACTTCACCAATCTTGTAAGAACTTCTGAAATCCTATAGTTACCCCCAGAGAAAAACCTGTGTATAACCTGGGAAGCATTTCACTAGAAGGACTTCATAGTGAGAAATGAGAACTCATTTGTTTAGTCAAGAATATTTATTGGTAGACACCACTGGGGGTTAACGAAGGCGACTCACTCACAGATCCTGCCACACAGAGCTTACAGTCTATGGGGGTGGTGAGAGAGAAAACACATGTGGGATACAAGGCCAGGGCTGTTTCAGAAAGATTAATCTAATGATGAAGCGGAGACCAGTGACGTCATGGAGGTGGGAGGAGTGTGGTGTCAAGTCTGTTGAGGTAGCATGATGGGACTTTTCTGAAGACTGGATGCAGGGAGGAAGAAGGGAAACTGACCGCTCCCTTCTAGCAGGGTGGAACATGAGTAGCGAGTTTGTGAGCAATCAGTTGTCCTGCAGGGACAATGCCTACAATGGACTAAGGACATCCAGGAAGAATACTCAGACCACAGACTTCCTCCTCAATAGACCCCCCCTACTTCCACCCCCCAGTCTTCCAAGAATTTCCTGTACTGAAATGTCACACAATCTGAAATTGATGGAAGGCTATCTCCAGTCACTGACTCAGCCATCACTTAGGGACTTCAAGGTAGGTGCCTCCCCGTGGGTACAGAAATTAAGCATCCGCTCTCAGTTCCCTAAGAACTTAACACAGTGGTAAAACAGCTAATTCCAACTCCAGGCTGAACCATGAGAAAGAGTCCTCCAGGAAGACACTTATGACGATGAATGGGAAAGAACTTCTAATAGGGACAAAACAAAATGAAAGGGAGGTGAATTTGTTCACTTACAATTCTAACAGTGAACTGGGTCTTGACAAAAACTGGTATGAAACAGATGGGGCTGGGGGCACATGCCCATGTTCAGGGAAGAGAAGGCACGGGAAGCTATGGGCTTAGCATGTCCAGGAATACCATGGGCTCTCTTGTCACTCCACAAGCTGGAGCCTCACCTCACGAGTGAAGCGTGTGAAAAAGAACAGCAGGCCATTGATACATAACGTGGCACATACAGCCTGGCAGGAAGGCGACAGGGCGGTGCTTCCGCCCCAAACACTGCCCCTGGGGACTCAAAGCACCAACACACCAAATACAGAATGCCGAAAGACCTCAGAGAAAATGGCAGTTGAGTTTCAGCTCTTAAAGCATCACATTAGCAAGGCTGGAGAAATTGTCCATTCTGTAAAATGCTTGCCGCGCAAGCGTGAGGACCTGAGTTCAGTCTGCAGAACGTAAAAGCTGGGTGTCGGGGGACACACTCATAATCGCTCCATTGGGGAGGCAGACAGGTGGATACCCTGAGCTCACTGGCCAGCTACCTAGCCTAATGAGAGCAACAGGTCCCAGTGAGCAAACCTTATTTCAAAGAACAAGGTAGAGCCTGGTGCGGGCTGGCACACCGCACTGACTCCAATCACAGACTCAGCCATTACTTAGGAACTTCAACATAGGTGCCTCCCACCTGAGTACACCTACTCAGCCTCCTGAGCACCAGGATTGCAAGTGTGTGCCACAGGCCCAACATCTGACAGGCAGAGGGAGGTGGATCTCTGTGAGTGAAAGAGGAGGCTAATCTATGTAGCAAGTTCCAGAACAACTACAGCTACATATTGAGACCATCTCAAAAAAAAAAAAAAAAAAAGGTGGATGACTCCTGGGGAACACTCAAGGCTATCTCCTCTGGCTTCCACACAGACACAGACACACCACACACACACACCTGTATCCTTTCTCCACCCTTATTACAAAAAAAAAAAAAAACCAGCTTGCTGAGACAGTAAATGCATCCATCTCTCAGGGGAGTGGGGGCAGAACACCAGTTCTATAAGCAATCAATGAGTTTGCTTTCCTAAAGGAACAGGGGCGCTACTGTGTTCTGAATGTTACAGCAACTCAGGTCTGTGCAGTGGCAATCCCGCTCTAGGAATACCTGGTTCACAGGCACTCAGCTGGAAACGGGCTCCTGGTTCAACACAATAGGTACTGCCTAGAAACCCCACCTGTTCCGGGAAGCCCTGGGCACTCAACTGCTTCATGCCACATCTTCCCCTTGTTATTGTACCATAATCCACAGGGTAGACATGAAAATTAAGTGGGTTCACTTGTTTCTTGCTGCATTATTTTTGAGACAGGCTCATGGTTTGTAATCGAGGTTGGTTATGAACTCACAATCCTCTCGCCTCGGCCTCCTGAACACCAGGATTACAAGTATGTGCCAAAAGCCTTTATTTTAACTATCCAATTCCCACTGCTCCAGAGCAGCAGCTGAGATTGAAGAACATGGGAATACCATCTCACCATGAAAGCAAATAAGACAGTTTTGTTTAAGATTTACTTACGTCTGACAAAGACTCGGGGCTGGAGAGATGCCCAGTGGCTAAGAGCATTTTGCTGCTCTTCCAGGACATGGGTTCGGTTCCCAGCACCTATGTAGGTAAGCTCACTCACCTGTAACTCCAGCTCCGGAGAGTCATCAACATCATCTGGCCTCCTAAGTCACCTGCACACACATGGCCAACATTCACACAAACATACACACATGTACACATAAATAAAAGACGACTAAGACTCACTTGGATAAAAAAAAAAAAAAAAATTCCATCACAGGTCTAGGTTAAGACCCTGCTCAATAACAAAGAACTATCCAGAGTCATCCCTACAGATCAAATCTTAATTTGATCTGAGGCTGTAAGAGTCAGCCTCATACATACAGAAAAACCCTGTGCTTTCTACGTGGCCATGAACACCTGCCTCTAAGCACTGAGATTTAGGATTCGAGTGGTGTCAGTACTGACATCCAGATTCTCAGCAATGTAAACTGTGCTGCCAAGTCCCATCAGGCCCATGCCCTTTCAAAGCACATCCCCATCCCAATCCCACTGCCGTGAAGTGGGGCTAGTCACAAGCAATTCAGGCATACTGCTACATCCCTATACACATGTGCACCCACGCAATACAGAGAGGTCATGGAGATCAACACTTCCCACTTATCTGAGGCCAAAGAGACAGGACTTCTATCTCCCGATCCCACCACCATTCCATGTACCCACAGGTAACTTTTATTTGTCAGATCAATCCTGATCACCCTTGACCCACAGAGAATATGAGGAGCAGTGCTGATCCTAAGACACCTACCTCCTCACCTTGTACTGGAAAATGTCAATCGCCTCATTAGGTTAGTACTCCTGGCGAGGAAGAACTTCCATCTGACTTAGTACAATTGTGAAAATCATTTTTAGATTTACCTGAGTTACTGAAACTTAGAGACAGACCTTATTACATAGGTCAGACTGGCCTTGAACTTGAAATTTTCCTGTGCCTGGGGCTCTCTAGTATCTGAGACTACAGGCCTATGCCAAAGTGCACCGCCTCAATTTATTTTTTTCAGAAGTAATCTAGGGTACCTTTTTTTCTTTGGCTGCCTTTTTGTTTTGATTTTTGACAACGTCACACTATGCAGCCTTGGTTAGACTGGAAATTGCTTCATAAACCAGGTTAGCCTCACACAGATCTACACACTTCTGCCTCCTGAGTGCTGGGATTAAAGTCATGTACCACCACACCTGGCTGTTGTCTTCCTTGTCACCAAAATCTTTACGTGATCTACTTCTGTAGTAGGACATGCTGAGCACTTTCCTATAATCACTGGCCTAAAACAAATGAAAATACTTAACTAACCCTAAAACAGTCATGTGACTCGGCTACCTCACGTGTAGATGCTGCCAATATTCAGATCTGTGAGGTATTGAAACCAGACCGGTAACTTCATCATTTTCACCCAAACTACCCTTTCTAACAACAAAACTGTAACACTTACCCATCCATGACAGTTCTCAAAACGAACATGAGAGGGCTAGGGAGATGACTGGCAGACGTGCTATGTGCAAGTGTGAAGACCTGATTAATCCCCAGAACCCACAGAAAAGCCAGACGCGGCTCATGTCTGCAGTCCCTGTGCTTACAGCAAGATGAGAGGAACCCTGGGAACTTGTAGCTAAGGGCCAGTTAGCCTGGCCTATGCAAGAAACAGGACAGACTGTCTCAAACAGAGTGGAATATAAGGACTGCACTCAATTTGTCCTCTGATATCCACAAGTACGCTGTGGTACACCCACGTGTGAATACACCCCCTACACACACAAAAAAAAAAAAAACCATAAGGAAAAGTTAGATTTGACAATCTGGTTATCCACACACTGAAGCTGTGTAAACAAAACCTTCACCCATCTCACACACAACACTCAACACAACACTGTGAAGTGAGTTTTAGCAGTCTACATTGCCAGATGAAGTTTTCTTCCAGAAATATTTTAATAAAAATTGGCCTTTTCCAAGAAACACCCACTGCATGTCCATCAGTAAAAGAGAACCGTAACAAAATAGAAAATTTACCATATGGCTATGATTTAAAGAAAAAAAAAATGCAGACCCTGGAGCACATTAGCCAAGTCCGAGATTCAAGCCAAATCCTTCTGACAGGCCCCTCAGGAGCCCAGATAGACAGCAGAGTAGAACGTGGCCATCAGCCACTGAGGTCAGAGGCCTCACAGAAGCACCTTCCTCAAAAGCGGTCCAGTCTGAGGCGTGATTTTAGGATAAGGCAGAACAATGTTAACACAACACATACAAACGTGATCAAAAAAAAAAAGTTCTACAGTTCCCCCACATACTCTGAATCTGAACACAAATCTAGAATCTTTATTACTTTTCTTTAAACAATTGTCAGGACCAGAATCAAAGATAAATAGAAGGCACAGTTTTGCTTGGTTTTGTTATCAGATTGGGGGTTTGTTTTCTCATGGGGATTTTTTGTCCTTTTTTTTCTTTTTTTTTTTTTTTTTTAAAAAAAAAAAAAAAAAAAGAAAAACTCCACCACCTAAAAAAAAAAAAAAAAAAACCTAACAGTTCAACAAAAAATCCTTAGCTGCGTTCTAGACATTGACAGGCTACATCACAATTTAAAATCCAATGGTAAAAACAGAGGTTTAGAACTGTTTGGTAATCACATGTCAAAAGAACAAAGTTCTGGAAACACCTTTTATTCAGTTAGCCACACCAGCAGGGACCCAGTGGCAGTTGCCAAAAGGCAATTTTTCCACACCAGAAAGGAGTCGTAACTCTTGACAGGTAATACGGATTTTCCTGCTTCCAAAATGTTTATCAAATCCTGTGTCTCCCAACAAACGACACATCCATTGTCAGTGAAAAGCGAGACTACGCGCTCCTTGGGGAATGGCTGTTAAACTCCAGTCTGTAGCTGCGGTGTGGGCAGGAAGGCGAGCCTCCCCTCTTCTTTACAAACCTACTCCTCCTAAAGTATCGTTCCGGAAAACTGGAAGTGAAGGACTAAAAGGTCAGGGAGGAAAGGGGGAGTGGGGGGGCACACACCATGAACACAAGCGAAATTAAAATTGTACAAACTCGAGCAGTTTATATAGACTACTCTGAGACACCAAAGGCTGGTTGAAGGAATTCACCATTCTGCAGGAGCCAGGGCTGTGTGCTGTGTGGAGATCTGGACCAAGCAATTCACTGCCTTGGAGTTGTAATCCCCCTGCCCACACCAAAGCCTGGTTTCTGCACCATGCCTCCTCGGGGAGGGCCTCTCATCCCACCACTCGGCCCACCACGGGGGCCTCCGGGTCCCCGAAGGCGGTTATCCCTGCGGTCTCCTTCCCTGGCAGCACGGGTCTTCTTCTCTTCCACGTTCAGACGGACCGCACCTCGGAACATGATGGGCTGTGAGGAACAAGAAAAGCAGACACTGAGACCAGCTCCTGACTGTGACTATGGAAAGGGAACAAAGCCTCCCTGAGGAGAAGCAGCTTCCAACCAGCTCACAAACCTGCTTCTCTGTTGAACTCCCTGTTACCAGTACATGCCCATGTGGTGAGTAGAAAAGAGGCAAATTGAACAGCCCTGAAACACAAGTAACTCACTAGTAACTAAAGCAAACTTCAGGTAAACAATGACATAAAGATACCTCCTCAGGCCGGGCCGTGGTGGCACACACCTTTAATCCCAGCACTCAGGAGGCAGATCTCTGTGAGTTTGAGGCCAGCCTGGTCTACAGAGCGAGATCCAGGAAAAGCACAAAGCTGCACAGAGAAACCCTGTCTCCAAAAACCAAAAAAAAAAAAAAAAAAAAAAGATGCCTCCTCAGCTTTGGGGTTAAAACCTTCTCACATACTGGGCAGAATACAGTACCTCAAGTAAAAACATCATGAAACTGACGTAAATAAAACGAGATTAACAGTTCAGTGGTAAGAAAGTAAGGCACCTGAAGAAGAATGTGAACAGGGCCTCCTGGATGGAAAGTCATAGTCAGTGAGCTCGTGCTGAACCCACAAAGAAAAAAAACAGACTTGAAGTGTGCAGAACCTTCACCCAGCACAGCGACACGGAGAGAAGGTCAAGAGCACCTCAAGTGTCACCTGCCAGTACAATTGGAGTTATCAAAATAGAGACTCCAGTTCCACCAACGGGAGGCGGTGGGGCACGCCTTTAATCCCAGCACTCGGGAGGAAGCCAGGTGGATCTCTGTGAGTTCGAGGCCAGCCTGGTCTACAGAGCGAGATCCAGGACAGGCACCAAAACTACACAGAGAAACCCTGTCTCGAAAATAAAAAATAAAAAAAAGAAAACTCCAGTTCCAGGGGATGTTCCCCCACTTTTCTCACTTCTGAGGGCACTGCACACACCTAGCACACATATATCAATGCAGACAAAACACACACAGAGATGCAAAGTTGCTTACCCTGTTGTTAAGGACCTTCTGAACAGGCTCAGAATCATCAAACACAACAAAACCGAAGTTGGGTAACTTCCCACCACTGTTAATGCGCAGCTCCACCACGTTCCCATAATCTGTAAGTGCAAAGAGCTCATGACTTCTCTGCAGACACCCAGCTTACCCAGCACTCAGTTTTACATCAAACAAAGATGTGCTATGAATCGAAAATGCACACTTGATTTCAAACATGTCACACTAAAATGCAAAAAGAGTTCAAATGCCTCTCAGATGAATGCTCATAACCAAGACCTAAGTGTTTCAGGCTATGGGCTTTGTGAATATTTTAGGTTGAGGACCCAACCCAAAAAGAAAAGACATTATGTCTCACATGAGCCTTACATGCCACTGTAAAGAGTTTCATACAACACTGTAGTATGCCTACATCTCATGATACTGAGGTCAGGGTGGAATTTTCCACTTGGTGTCACACTCTAGGGAAGTGGCAGTTATGACATCCGTTATTTTGGAGTGAATGCTCAGCCAGAACTCATGTTTGTGGAAGCAAAGGTTCACTCCAGCACTGGACTAAACAGATCATTAAGTCTCTGCTCCTTGCCACTAGAAGAGCTGACATTATACCTGTGCCTCCAATATGTAAGGCTGCTTAGGAAATCAGGACACAGAGACTCAGCACCTACTTTGGAAAAAGTCCTTCAGTTCCGACTTGTCAACCTCATGTGGCAGGTTCCCAATGAAGAGCTGGTGACTGTCAGGGTGCCTCACCATCCTCCGAGGCTCCACATCTCCTGCTTCACCAGCCTCACGGACTTCAGAGACAAAACAGACTCTCAGAGACTCTTCATGAACAAGTTTCCCTCCGCCCCAAGCCAAGTCATTCCACCGCACCAAGCAGACCCAGAGAAGTTGTTCCCATCTCAAACCACCAGCTAGACAAGTCTCCAAAGCTCTTACTTGGCCGGGGTCCCCTCTGAGGAGGGATATTGATCCGTTGCTCTCGAACTCTCTGATCTCTCTGAGGCCTTTGTGGTGGAATCTGAGATTCAGGCTTAGATTCTGGACGGGGCTAAAAAAGGTTACTGATTATCCTTTGCTTATCTGATGTTAATTTTCTTTTAAAACAAACTTAATTACATTTATTGTGTGTAAGTGCAGACATGCTATGCACATGCCATACACATACAAGTAGGTCCCACATATCCAACTCAGGCTGTGAGACTTGGTGGCAGATTCCTTTATCCACTAAGCCATCTTACCAGCCTTGTTATTTATTTCTCATCCTATGTGTAGGAGCATTTTGCTTGCATGCATATCTGGGCACTATGCATATGTCTTGGGTTGGAAAAGGCCAAAAGAGAGCACTGGATCCCCTGGAACTGGAGTTACAGATGGTTGTGAGCCACTTAGGTCCTGCAAATTGAACCCAGATCCTCTGCAAGAGCAGTAAGAGCTCTTAACCACTGAGCCATAATCCAGCCACCTACCCCCCCCCCCCACACACACACACGTTTTTTTAAACTTAAAAAAAAAATTATATATGTAGGGCAGGAGAGATGGTTCAGAGTTAAGAGCACTAAGAACTAAAGTTCAATTCCCAGCACCCTCTGGTTGCTCATAACTATAACTGCAGTCCCAGGGAATCACTATGCCCTCTTCTGGCCTCTAAGGACAGCAGACAGGTACATGATGCACAAATACACCATACCCAAACAATAATTTTTTTAATTATGTGTTTCTGTATGAATCTCTGTGCAAAGTACATGCATCATCTATAGAGGCCAGAAGAGGACACTGGATCCCCGAGGACTGGAGCCACCATGTGGATGCTGGGAATTGATCCCCCATTTAGGAGCTGTAAATGCTTCTAACAGCTGAGCCATCTCTCCCACCCCTTGTCTATTTTCTTAAACAAAATTATTAAGCTAGAAAACAGCAATTCTGGCTCCAAGGAGGATAGGTAGCTCCCTGAGGCTCACTGACTAGCCAACCTCACCTAATCTAAGAGCTCCAGGTCTACAAAGACCCTGTCTCAAAAACAAGAACTAAACAAAACAAAAAAAACCAACAAAGTACACAGCTCCCAAGGAACAACATCTGGTGTTGGCCTCTGGCCTCCACATGCATGCACAGACCTGTGTGTCCACCCTCATAGAAAGAAAACTTCATACAAAAACCAAAAAAGGCCCTGCTTTCTGGCCAAGTGCTATTCTAGCTTAGTTCACCACACTAGTAAAACACCACCACCTGCTAGCCTCTCCCCTTCCCTGTATACCAGGATCCCACTCTCTAAACCTTCCAAAGCAGTTAAGTCTACCCCAGGTCCTAGATTCAGACCCTTACCTGTGAAGGCGGCACTTTTACCACATGAGGTGGTGTCCCCGTCACTGGAACAGCCCCACTGGGAGGAAGGTTCTTACTAGTCACAGATGCCCAAGAAAACGTCTAGGGAAGAAGAACAAGACACATCAGAGCAATATAAGAGTCATTAATGTCTGCTTCCCATACATACATCTCTCTGCATCAATCACAGGCAGAGTCTACAAGCATGTGCCAGCTTACAAACAGTATAGCTTACAAAACTGTCTTGGAAGCAGTCACGCATACCAATACACCCCTATAATCCCAATACTTAGGGGACTAAGAAAAGCTAGCCTAGGCTACACAGTGAGACCAGCTCAAAGTCAACCAAAATAATTACGATGGAGAAAAAGAGATTTTAAAAACTAGCTGGGCCAGGCGGTGGTGGCGCACGCCTTTAATCCCAGCACTTGGGAGGCAGAGGTAGGCGCATCTCTGTGAGTTCGAGGCCAGCCTGGGCTACCAAGTGAGTTCCAGGAAAGGTACAAAGCTACACAGAGAAACCCTGTCTCGAAAAAAAAAAAAAAAAAAAAAAAAAAAAAAAAAAACTAGCTGAAGGCCAGGTGCAGGTGTTTAATCACAGCCCTCAGAAGGCTGAAGCAGGTGGATCTCTCTCTGAGTTCAACACCAGCCTGGTCTATAGAACAAGTTCCAGGATAGCCAGGACTACACAGAGAAACCCTGTCTCAAAAGACCAAAACAAATAAATAAACAAATTAGCAGAGAGTGGCTCAGTCCCCAATGTCTTCAAAGTCAGGCCTGATGGGACATAACTACATTCCTAGTTCTCAGGAGATGGAGGTCAGAGGATTACTTTGAGGCCAGCCTAGGAGACATGAGAATCAGTCTCAAAACAGAAAGAGTTCTGGAGCGGCCAACGCTGGGACACTGAACATCTACCGACACCCTGGAACTGATCTTCAGCACAGGAACATAGTGCTAAGCCACAATTCATACCCTCAAGTCCTCCTGTGCTGGGGCGACATCTGCTGGGGCCGGGGAAGTGCTCTTTTGCACATCCTCCGGAGCAGCTTCCTCCAATGCAGGCTCAGGCTTGTCCTCTTGGATGTCAGGCACAGGTTCCGGTTCTGGCTCCGGCTCCGGTTCTGGCTCCGGCTCCACAACAGGTTCCTCTAAATGCTCCTCCAAGTCATTGCTGTCACGGGAGAATTTGAGAAACATAAGCCTGTCTCTATGACTCACCCAGACACTTTGAGCCACCTATGACCTAAGAGAAAGGTCTCAGGACAAGAGCTTGTTTGCTAAATTCTGATGAACATACGATCTTAAGGACCAAACAGAATCAAGTGCTTCTCAGTTACTATGAATTAGCTTATTTATATGGATCACAGAACCATTGTATTGAATGGAGAAAGATCAAACTCTGCTCTCTGAGGCCTAGCTCAGGCACAGCAAGGCTAGTGAGTGAGGCCAGCTAGCTTCAAAATCCAAGATAGCAAATGTTACTATCTATGGCTTTAGCCACACACACACACACACAAAAAAAAAAAAACAGCTCCCATAAAAACACACAAGGGGGCTGGAGAGACGACTTACATGGCTGCTCTTCCCCAAGATCCTGAGTTCAATTCCCAGCACTCACATAGCGGCTCACAATGTGAGCTGATGCCCTATTCTGGTGTACAGACATACATGTAGACAAAACACCCATATACACAAAATACATAGATAAATCTTTTTTTAAAAAGCCACAAGGAATTCTGGGAGAGAAGATATCAGTTACACCTCCAAACAGTGGTTACATTTCCACACCAGTTGCCAACACACACTGTCCCCGGCCATGTTTTTCCTCTGGGCACCGGACCTCAGTAGGTCTGTGGTTAAACACATTCTTCACTCTCAGCCAGAGTGAACAGGTATGACCATACTTTGATAAAGGTTTGAAAGGGGCTTTGAGCACTGAGTATTGACACATGGGACATCCATGGCAACAGGCCCATTAAAAACATTTCTGCTTTAGGACCAGGACAATAAAAAAAGCAAAGACAACACTAGACTCATTGTTTGAGGTCATGAAAACACAATTTTTGAAAAGGGTGTAACCCAAAACTTGCCTTAAAAATTATTTTTTATATGTCTATGTATGTTTCTGAGTGTATACACATCCATGCCAGTGCCTTTGGAGGCCAGAAGAACACATCAGAACCCCTGAAACTGGAGTTAAGAGTGTCTAAGCCACCATGTGGGTGGTGGGAACTAAACTCAAGTCTTCTGCAAGAGCCACGAGTGCTCTTATCACAGCTGAGCAGTCCCTCCGGCCCCCAGGACAGCCTTGACAATCTTTATTGACTTATGGGGAGGAGGGCTGCACACATGTGTCCCGGCATACCCACGGAGGTCAGAGGATAGCTTGCAGGAGTGAGTGAGTTCTCTCCTTCCATCATGGGTGTTTCAGGAGTCAAACATAGGTCATCCTGAGCCACCCAGCCTTCTCTGAGCCATAGTACTGGGCTGTGAAACATCTCATTATTACTACTTAGCTTATGGGTTTGAACTGTATTCATCTAGTTTAGTAAATTCTTCTGATACCTGTGTGCACACCTGTAAGCCCAGCATCTAGAAGGCGAGGACAGATGATCGTAAGAGTTCCAGGCTAGCCTCAGCTACAAAGTGAGCTCCTATCTCCACAACAATTAGTAACCTGAACCAAAAGTAACTCATAAACATTATCTAAACAGTTTTCACAGTACATGCCATAAAAATAAACAAGTTGCATATTGCTATCTAATCAGAAATAACACAAAACATTTTCCTAGAAAATTACCATTGCTTTCCTCATTGGAGAGTCTCATTCCACAGCCCCTCCAGGATATGTTCAAATTCACAGCAATCCTCTCACCTCAGCCTCTGGAACAGTGGGATTACAGGTATCTCTCCACACCCGACTTAGGCAGTGCTGAGAATCAAACCCAGGATCTGGGGTATACTAGGCAATCCCTCTATCCACTGATACAGACACCCAGCCCCTGCTCATTGCCTGAGATTAATCCTTAGAAGACACGTCTGCTCCAACACAATTCAACTTCTTGTTGCAAGTCTAGACATGTGAAGAGAAGTTCCCTTACCTGACAGTCTGATCATAGAAAGTTCCAGAATCATCAGGCACCACCTCAGGTGTCTGCTGTCTTTCTTCAGGTTCTTCTACTTCTTCCTCAGATTCTAAGAGGAAAATATGTAAAATAATTACAATCACTCTAAACCCACAAGTTCCTTAATTACAGTTTCTACTACAGACACAAGGAAAAACACAAGAAAGAAAGCAGGGCAATTTGGTAAAGTCAAGGCACAGACTTTAAGGGGAAAATTAAGTGTTTTAATTAAGTACAGACTCTTTAAAAGGAAAAGGCTCTCTGCTTCCTGTGTGTTGATGCAATGTGACGGGCCAGCTTCCTGCTCCTGCCACATGCCCTATTTGCCTGTCACCACGCCTCCCCCACCATGATGGACCTGTCCCCCTTACACTGTGAGCCAAAATAAACCCTTTCTTTCCAAAGTTGGGGTATTTTGTCACAGCAAGAGAGACATTTGTAGGATTTGTAATTGCTCTGAATTCTGGGATGGGTAGGGGAGGTTACTCTGCACGGGGCTCCTCAGCCTCCCATCTGTCTTAGCTGAGAAAATCAAGTACACAAAAGGAGTGAAGAGCGATCAACAGAGCACCTGTGTTTATCACAAAGGCTAGCCCGGAAGGAACTCACACAGCCAAGTAAACTGTGGGACTGGAGAACGAGCTGGCATGTGAATTCAGTCCTTGCCCACTGCTGTGGTCACATGGTTCTCATCAGGGTGGCTACACCTCAGAGGAAAACGGTGGGTCTGGGAACCTCTCAAATCTATACCCTCAAAAGTGACTCCCCTTTCCCAGGGATTTAGTTAACAGTAACAAAGACTGATGCAAAAATCCCTTTTCAGAAAATGTCAGATTTTGTGAGGAACACTGTGGAACAAGTTCAATAAAGTGACAAAAAAAAAAAAAAAAAAAAAACACAGCGCGCATCTGTAGCAGGCCACCCCACCTTGTTAGCAGTCACTAGCCATAGGATGGAGGAGTGGACCTAACAGGCCTCTATTTAGAGCCGGGTGGGACACACAGAGACTGCTCTGCACACTCCACCCTGTCCTTTCTTCCAGCCGTTATCTACACCAGCACAAAGCTTTAGAACGGCATTCCCTGCGGAGAAAGGCAAGCTCCTCCTGAGTGCCCATTCTCCAGAACTGGGGTTCCTAGAGGAGGCTGCACACCTCTCACCAGCACTCAGAGCTGCATGGGTGTGCCTGGTGGTCTGCTTCTGACCCAGGAGAAACTAACCATTCACATTAACTAAGATAATCCTTGCAGATCCCATGCTGATAAGACTCATTAATAAAATACACATTGTAACAAAAAATATTCTCATAAGTCAACCTGATGCCATTTACAAATTCTACACAAGTAACTGTGTCTATGGCTTCACACTTACCCTCCTGAGGCTCGGTGACAAAGCCACCAAAGACCTCATCTTGGTATCTGAAGATGTCGTTGTGAACATAGAATTTGTTGGCAACAGAGCCCTGCAATGTCAGCAACAAGTTTTCAGTTATTCAGACTTATAAAAAACTGAATCACGAGCATTCATCTCTCTACTTCCTGCTTCTGATGCACTGTAGGCAGCTCCCTCCTATTCCCTCTGCCTGACTTCACTGCCATGATGGACTGCACCCTTCAAACGTGAACCAAAGCAAACTCTTCCTTCCTTTAAAAACCAAAAAACAAATCACTACACCAGCAGATCTCAGCTACAGGAGATTTTGCCCCAGCAGACATCTGGCACCATCTAGAAACATTTCTGTTTTAACAATGGGGCTGATAAGTACTAAGGCAAGAACAGGGAGCGTGCTAAATGGCAGCAGCACTCATGACAGCAGATGTCATCTGTGCCAAGACTGAATGCCCTACTGTGTGAAATCCTGTTCATACAGTCGTAAAGAACCACGCAGACATATTGTTAAAATATTCATCCTTACCACCAGATGGCCACTCACATAGGGGGAAAAAAAGAAAATCAGCAAAACTCTTGCATAGGATGCCAAAGACTTTTCGATTATTTAGAGGCACTGTAGTCTCAACTCAAGGAGGTATTTAAAATGCCCTAACTCTTATGTAAGAACATTAATCCAAGAACAAGTACTTACGGTAATAAAACTCAAAAGATTTCTCACGTGGGTTTAGACACACTTGAGCCCAAATTCAACCATCTCATTTTTGGCTGTTCAATTTCTAAGGTGTTCTCTCAACCACAAAAAGTGGGATATCAAAACATAGCATAGTACTTGGTGTATTGAGATGGTTTATGCAACAATACATTTTCTTAAGGGAGATAAATGCTTCCATTGAAAGACAAAAATGATGAGCCTGTAATTAGCAACACAAGGCTGTAAAATTCTCCCCATACAGAGAAGTCATCAGTCCCCCGCCTCCTTTTGAGACATCATCTCTTGGTTTACTGTGGTCTGACCTCAAGCTAGCAAACCTGCCTCAGCTTCTCAAAAGCTGGAATTGCTGAACTGGAAAGATGGCTCAGTGGTTAAGAGCACTGGCTGCTTTTGCTGGAGAACCAGGCTCTGGTTCCAGCACCCACATGGAGATCCACTGCTCTCTTCTGGTCTCTGAGCACACTACATGCATGCAGACAAAACACCCACACACATAAAACACAGTTTTTAAAACTGGAATTACATGTATGCACCACCATGGCTGTCAAGTATTTTACACTTTAGTGTAAGTCTTCCTTCAAAAATCTCGACTACACACTCAATGGTGGTACATACCTGCAATCCTAGCTCTTAGGAGGCTGAGGCAGGAGGATCTCTGTGATGTCCAGGACAGTCTGAGCTACATAATGAGGTTCTGTCTCAAAACAAAAATATGTGCCAGGTGGCAGTGGTGCATGCATTTAATCCCAGCACAGGCAGATCTGAGTTTGAGACCAGCCTGGTCTACAGAGTAAGTTCCAGGAGAGCCAGGACTACACAAAGAAACCTTATCTTAAAAACGCCCCATCCCAAGCCGGGCGTTGGTGGCGCACGCCTTTAATCCCAGCACTCGGGAGGCAGAGGCAGGCGGATCTCTGTGAGTTCGAGGCCAGCCTGGGCTACCAAGTGAGCTCCAGGAAAGGCGCAAAGCTACACAGGGAAACTCTGTCCCGGAAAAAAAAAACAAAAAACGCCCCATCCACCCCAAAAATTCTTTTAAAGATAGGGATAGTAATTTCACTATCCTAAATAGAATGTTTTTTTAGATGAATGCTGGAGAAAACACTTATTCAACCGGGCGGTGGTGGCGCACACCTTTAATCCCAGCACTCGGGAGGCAGAGGCAGGCGAATCTCTGTGAGTTCGAGGCCAGCCTCCATCTACAGAGCGAGATCCAGGAAAGGCGCAAGGCTACACACAGAGAAACCCTGTCTCGAAGAAGAAGAAAAAAAACACTTATTCAGCAAGTCCTTATAAGTAGATTCCACACTTCTGCAGCTCCCTGCCCCTGCTCTCTGAAGGCACAGATGGCATCCCTCATCATCCACCTGTGAAACCTTCAGAGGCCTAACTACAAAGAACCACCGTGAATGGAACAAGCCAATTCCCAAACGGGGCTTAAGGAGCCAGGGCCAGCACAAGGACATAAAGCATCCTGTGCCCACACCAGAACAGGACAGCATGAAGGGTTCCCACTGATTAAGCCCAGGACATAGGGATATGCTGAAGAGTTATTAATGAATCATAACTCACTAAATATACTAGAAATACATGAATGATGGTGGGGGGTTTTCTTATCAGATAATGCCAATGAATGAACACAGGATAGTGGTTGGGACCAGACATTCCCATCTGTCATCCTTCCACTCAGCCAAGAGCCTCCCATGAAGACCAATGACAGCATACAAAACTGATAGCGAGCAGCATGTCTAAACAGGATCCAAGAATTGGTCACAACTTACAAACTAGATACGAAAGCTACCTGACTTGAGTGGCAAGACCTGCACACATTACCTGGGAAACCAGAGTCACTAAATGGCATCATGGCACTGAATGATGACTAGAAGAAAAACACATCAAGTGTGGACACCATGTGACTGTGCTCTTCAGAACTGTCAAGGCCAAGCAAATCAGGAGTAAGGTATTACAAATGACGGGGAACCAGAGACACACTACCAGAGGAACACAATGGACAGTAAGATACAGAATCTTAGCTCGGAAAAAACCAAACTACTATGGAAGACTATACTGGCATGTTTCCTGAAATTTAAATGTGGATTGAGTTATACTGAGTAGTATTTCCTGAATTTGTCCTGAGAAGATGCCAGATGAGTGGATACAAAGTGTCCTTCATTTCAAATGGTTTAGAAGGAAGAGATCCCCCAATAACACAGCTCCCAGGGCCAGTGAGGACACCCTAGCTCCAGGACAGAAGGACAAAGCAGCTCTGCCCCTGCAGCCATTCCTGTAACCCTGGGCTGCCAGAAATCCAGAGACTACACAGTTTTTAGTATCTCAGTGCTTGATCACTACAGAGCCAACAGCCATCATGCAACATACCTCAGGAGCAAGGACAAAGGTCTGCATGAACCTCCGCAGAGCCTGGTTATTGTTGGACAGTAGCCCCATCACTTGGACCACCACCCCGTCATTCAGAGTAGCGTGAGCATCCACGTGGCGGATCTTGGTATGGCAGTTGGTGAAGTTTTGTGACATCACTTTCCTGTGGATTTCCTGAGGAATGGAGGCAAGAGTCAATCCCTCAGGAACTCAGCAGTTCAAAAACTAAGACAACAGCTACCAGCACCAAAAACAGGCCCTGGCAGATCCTCCAGCTCCTCCCCGGGTTCTCTTGGATCTGGTCCTTGACACTCAGCCCTGCCTCCTGCTCCTGCAAGAAGTCCTTGAGCAAAGGACTCAAAGCAAAACCAAAGCAATCTTAAGAGCAACACAACAAGCATGTCGGAAGGGCAAAAATCTGTTCCATGGCTCCAGGCAGCTTGACGGTACCTAGAGCCACCTAGGAGACAATCCTCTGGGCATGCCGGTGAGGAGTCTCCAAATTAGGTCACGCATGGAATGAAGACCCATCCTAAACATGGACAGCACCAATCCATAGGCTAGGGCCCTGGACTGTAGAAAAGAGAAGGGGGACCGAGCACCAGCTCTTCCCTTGTGCTTCTGCTACGTTTCTTCCCCACCATGATGGACCACACCCTCAGACCCCGAGCCTCAACAGCCCTTCCTGCCTAAGCAGCTTCTGCCAGGGGTTCTGCCTCAGCAGTGAGAACAGCACGTTAACACAATCAGACTTCTCTAGTACTGCAATTAACACCTTAAAATTACACAACACCCAGTCATACCTAGATAGATAGACAGACAGACAGACAGACAGACAGACTGACTGACTGATTGATTGATTGATCGATCCCAGGCTGGTGAGGTGGCTCAGCAGGTAAGGGTGTTTGCTATGGGGTCTGACCATAGTCATGTGATCTCTAGGGCCTATAAGGAGGAAGCAGAAAGCTCCTGACAAGGTGTCCTTTGACCTCCACATGCATACCATGACAGTCACATTCCCAAAATCGTAAATGTAAACATTTCAGAGCTGGAGAGATGGCTCCATGGCTAAGAGCTCTTCCTGCACTTCCTGGGACCTGTGTCCAGTTCCCAGCACCCACACAGCAGTTCAACCACCTGCAACTCCAGTTCCTGGGGATACAAAGCACTCTTCTAGCCTCCTCAGGCACTAGACATATGCATGGTACACAGACATATGCTGGCAAAATATATACACACATATAAAACGAAAATAAATACATCTTTAAAAGAACTTTAAAAAAATAAAAATTTCCCAACACAACACAGATAAAGAGAATGCATACACTGCCATTATAATATAGCCTGTCTGTGTGTGTGTATGTGTGTATGTGTGTGTTGTGTTGTGTGTGTGTCTGTCTGTCTGCCTATCTGTGTGTGCTACAGTTCTGCTGTTGTTATAATACAGCTCAACTGTCTTGTCTGTCTGTGTGTGCTACAGTTCATACAGTTCAACGGTCTGTCTGTCTGTGTGTGTGTGCTCCAGTTCCGCTGTTGTTACAATACAGCTCAACTGTCTCTCTGTCTGTCTGTGCGTGCTCCAGTTCCGCTGTTGTTATAATACAGTCTAACTGTCTGTGTGTACTCTAGTTCCAGTGACCACAGCTCAACCCCTTAAAAATAACTGTCCTGCCAAATGTATAATTCAAGCGCTTAAGAAGCTGAGGCAGAAGGCTGGACAGACATACATAGCAAGCTCCAGGACAGCAAAAAACGTATATTAAAATCATGTTTCAAAAAGCTTTCTTGAGCCGGGCAATGGTGGCGCACACCTTCAATCCCAGCATTCGGGAGGCAGAGCCAGGCGGATCTGTTCAAGGCCAGCCTGGTCTACAGAGCGAGATCCAGGACAGGCACCAAAACTACACAGAGAAACCCTGTCTCGAATAATCAAAATCAAAAAAAAAAAAAAAAAAAAAAAGCTGTCTTGAATGAACAGCTTTTAAGTTTAGAAATGACATTCCTATGCAGAAGCCAGCTATCTAACACAGACATGTAATGTGACAACACACAGGCATTTCAGCAAACCAATGAATTAAACAGGAGTCACCCCTTTAGGACCACCTGCCCAGTAGACAAGAAACTATCTCCTCTGCTGCTACTGGTCCATAGCACCCACCTTCTGCCCGTAGACTGCATCCGCTGGCTTCCCGTTGGAATCCAAGCCCCCGTGGGCATAGGAAGAGTTCTTTCCATAAAATCTGTACAAGAGAAGGCAATTTACTTCTCATCTTCAAGGACCGGAAGAGCAGGTACTTAGTGTTCAGGCTTGATACCTATCCACCTCACTGGCAAACTCACAGCAGGGACTCTGTGTTTGTGCACGATAAATCCATTGCACACACCCGGAGTGGGAACAGTCTCAGTCAGTGAGGCATGTGTGGTTTTCAAGTCCCGACTTCCAGGTTTCAGGGCAGGATGATCATGCTGGGAAGGACCTTGGAGTTTGTCAGCAAAGCCAGGCACTTAAAATCAAAGTCAAGTTCCTGCTTCCGCTGAGGACAGCTGCCCTGTCACGGACCGAAGAGTCGGTGCCTTCCCACCTGAGAAGGCAGTGGGCAGTTGTCCTGTGTGTGGGCGGTACGAACTTTCATTCCTTTAGCTCTCCCGCCTATACACTCAAATACCCTGTTTTCACTAAAAGGATATCAGAGAGATGTACAGCCAAATGCCAACTAAAGAACAATCCCAGAAGACATCTGAGGTCAGCCCAATAAACTCTAAAATAAGTGAGCCACGCTATGGCTTTGTATTTTCTATCAACATTCACATCTACCTTTTTGAGACAGGGTTTCTCCTATGAAGCACTGTCTGGAACTCACTACATAGACCAGACGTGACTGGAACTCAGAGATCAGCTGCCTCTGACTCCAGAGTGCTGAGATTAAAGGCATACACCAATGCATCAGGCAACATGCTACTTTTCACATTATTAAAGGAACTCGCTTCAGCAGCCTCTGCCCTCTCCACTCCACCCTCAATGGGAATGGAAATGCAGGAAGAGGAAATCGTAGGCTCTAACAGCATTAGTAAGACAGGTGTGCATGCAGTGCCTTCCAGCTCCAGCTCGGATTTGCGCTGATGCAGGTTCTGACACCGCAAATTTAACTCATTTACAAGGCAGAGCAGAGAAGAAAGCTGACATAAAACCCAACAAGAATGAAGAAAAAGGAAGAAGGGTAAAAACATGCAGAGACCTTTTCTGCTGCTGAAAGGTGAATCCAGAGAACTTTAAATGCCCTGAAAATCAACATCTATAAAGATGAGGCCAGCTTCTGAAATGCTTTACCGAAAGGTTTGTCAAGAGAAGCAGATACTGTCTTAGAAATGATAAAGCTTTAAAAAAAAAAAATTCCAGCCTGACTGAAGTAGAAAATATAGTGCTCTAGCCCGGCAAACTCATCTTAGGACTTGTGTGAAAAATCAACCTAAGTCCACATAGTTTTATATACTACAACCACCAAAAATACCAGACAGATTCTAACCACCTCGCTAGTGAATTAACACAGCTTTACAAAGTAAATCTGTGTGAGCCAGGCATAGTGGACACCTTTAATCCCAGCACTCAGGAGGCACAGGCAGGCAGATCTCTGTGAATTCTAGGCCAGGCCAGGGCTACCGACCATGGTAAGATCTTATGCTCTTTCTAAACCTCTACTTATAGGTGCTTATGTGAAGAATCATCCCACAACACCCCTCCTAGGCACGTGAAAGCACACCTGTGCAGCATGTCCGGGGCCTGGTTCAGCAGGGTGTAGTACTGTCGCACAAACTCCCGCCCGACCAGCAGGGGACTAGGCTTCTCCATAACCATCGCTTTGGTCGATTCAACCTGTAAAACAATACAAGTCAGTCAATCAATTGTAAGAGCCTGGAAAGGACTGACTCACTGTGCTAAGCCAGCTATACACCATTGCTGATTCAGCATCCCTAAGAGTCTCCCTGCCATGCTCGAGCTACCGTGGAACTCACTGTGTAGACCAGGATGGCATCAAACTCAGAGATTTGCCTGCCTCACTCAGCCTCTCAAATTCAACCAGTAAAGATTATAACCACACCCGGTAATCTTAGAAGTTTAAAAAGGAATAAACATTACAAGAACAAACTAAATCCATAATTTTTACATCCAAATGTATTGTAGCCAGATGAATATATGAGGGAAAAAATGTAAAAACTCATTATTCCAAATATTCAGTTTTCTTAAACCAGAAATAAAACCCCAACAGTACACTCCCAGCATGCACCAGCACAGTTACTAAGTTCCTAAGCTCACTAAAAGGACTTCCATTCCATTTTTGGTTTTGGGGGTTTTTTTTGTTTTGTTTTGTTGGCTGGGGGTAGGGGGGGCCGAGGTCAAGACAGGGTTCCTATGCATAGCTTTGGCTGTCCTAGAATTTGCTGTGTAGACCAGGCTGGCCTCATGTGTAGACATGTGCAGAGACATGCTGCCATTGAGGCTAAAGGCATGTGCCACTACACCTGGCAATACTTCCACCACTAACTCTGAGCTCTTTCTTGCTCTCCTGTCCTTGACTCAAGAACAACCTCAGGCAGACATTACAGTTGATGCCCATGTACCACTCACCACACTCTGGTACAGCTAACACAGTTCTCGTATACTAACAACAACAACAACAAAAACCTACAGGCCAGACGGTGGTGGCACATGACTTTAATCCCAATTTGGGAGGCAGAGGCAGACATATCTCTGAGTTCAAGGCCAGCCTGGTCTATAAGAGAGAGTTCTAGGACAGCCAGGGCTACACAGAGAGGCTCTGTCTCAAAGAAGAAAACAAAACACTACAGGGGCTGGAAAGATGGTTCAGTCATTGCTTTTCCAGAAGATGGGAGTTCAGTTTCCAGCACCCAGATGGTGGCTAACAAATGTGTAACTCCAGTTCCAAGAATCCGGCCTCTTTTCTAGCCTCTACAGGCACTGGGCACACACACGTGTTACTCATACACACACTGACAAACACACACATAAAAGAAAAATTTAACTGGGTGTGGTGGCACACGCCTTTAATCCTAGCTCTCAGAAGGCAGAGACAGGCAGATCTCTAAATTTGAGACAAGCCTACATTTCTACCTTCAGGCAAGCCAAGGCGTCGTAGTAAGACCCTGTCTCAAAAAACAAAGCCAAAATAAAAAAGGCTAACCCCTACGGAAGACAGCGAGAACCACCCCGGACGGACCAAACCCGCGCCCCGCTGACATCCCCCACCACTACCATGCCCAAACAAAAGGCTGAAAGGGGATATTAAAGGAGATAAAGCCAAGGCTGTCTGCTAAACCTGCTCCTCCAAAGCCCAAGTCTAAAAATGTCCCTGCAAAGAAGGGAGAAAAGTCCCCGAGGGGCAGAAGGGGAAGCCGATGCTGGTAAGGGTGCGAATAATCCTGTTTTGGAGACGCCAAAGCAGACCAGGCACAGAAAGCTGACGGTGCTGGAGGTGCCAAGTGAGATGTGTGCATTCTGATAACTGTGCACTTCTGGTGACTGCACAGTTTGAAATACTACTTTTTATCAAGTTTTATAAAAATGCAGAATTTTGGTTTTTTTTTTTTAAGCTATGTTGTTAGCACACAGAACACGTCATTGTTTTTTGGGGGTTGGGGGGAGGAACATGTGTCACTAACAAAATGTCTCCCAAGCTGGATTGATGATGGTTGATGATGGAAAACATCTTTCCCTGATGATTTTGAAAGACTCCTCTTGGCTCTCAGGACAGAGGTCCTGGTGTTGACATATGTGGCCACCATGGCACAAAATGCCTTGTGGGAAACTCTAAATTCATTTTTATATCCTCCTCCCCTGGACCATCAACATAGACTCAACCCCCTTCAAACCAGAGACCTGTTGGAACCTGACCCCCACAATTGGTTTTGCCGGTCTGTCAGGCAATCTGGACTTTGCAGTGGTATCACTGTGTCCTCAAAAGAGCAGCGGCTCCTTTTATAAAAGATCGTGGATCTTCAGACTGATCATTCTGCCGAGTTCATTTTGTTTTCTGAAAGTCAGGGTCGGCTTGTGAAAAGTTGTTAAACAACATCCTCAATGTGAACTGTCAGCCCTCACTCTAAGCTCTCCCCCTTTGCAAAGCACCGAATGAAGGTTCATCAGGTTTTACAATTGCTTTCTGATTTTGGTAGTCTATACAAGAAGGGAATTTGGAAGTTCTTGTATACTGCTAATGACTGTCTACCCACATCCTGCCTGAAAAACCATGATTGTTTATGGAAAGTATCTTTAATAAAGCTGGGTATGCCGGGCGGTGGTGGTGCACGCCTGTAATCCCAGCATTCAGGAGGCAGAGGCAGGTGGATCTCTGTAAGTTCGAGGCCAGCCTGGTCTCCAGAGCTAGTCTAGGACAGGCTCCAAAGCTACAGAGAAACCCTGCCTCGAAAAACCAAATAAATAAATAAACAAATAAACAAATAAACAAATAAACAAACAAATAAATAAATAAATGAAATAAAGCTGGGTACAGTTTAGAGAGAAAAAAGTTAACCCCTACAAATAAAAAATTCTTAACATTCTCATTAGTTTATTGTAAAAAATAATCAAAATCAAATAGTATACAGTTAACAAGATAAAGATACTCTTTTACTAAAACTTAACAGCTCAAAATACCATGGAGACTGACAATTAATACTTCCATTTACAAAGATACTTATAAATCCTCAATATCCTCTGGCATGACCTGGTTCATGCAGCAATCTCCCAAGCTGAAACATCGCATCCTATTCATTTTCCCAACTAGATAGAGTTCCAAGATCGGGTGCAGAATTCACAGCAATGGCAGCTTTTTTGCTGTTTTAAGTATACGGTATCAGTGTCTGGCCTACATATGTCTCTGTGCCATGTGTGCATCTGGTGCCCTTGGAGGCCAGAAGAGGACATTGGATTCCTAAACTAGAGCTATGGATGGTTGTGAACTGCCATGTGGGTGCTGAAAATCAAACCCCAGTCCTATGGAAAGGCAGACAGTGCTCTTAACCTCTGAGACATCTTTCCAGCCCCCTTCAGTTTTAAAATGCGTGTTTAACAGCAGCACAGCATCTACTATGTATTAAAGAAGAAACTGTTATTCCACTAATTTGGGAAGACATGGGTATCTTAGCAGCATTATCAGACAAGCACATCTCTGCTAACACTTGGGTTTTCACTGATAGAGCATACTGCTCCCTGTTTAAAACACAGGAAGGAGCTGGGAAGTAGTGGTGCATGCCTTCAATTCTAGCACTCTGGAGGCAGAGGCAGACAGATGGATCCCTATGAGTTCAAGACCAGCCTGGACTACATAGTGAATTACAGGACATCCAGATCTACACAGAGAAACTGTCTCAAAAATAAATAAATAAATAAATAAATAAATAAATGAATGAATGAATGAATGAATGAATGAATAAATAAAATATGGGAGGGAAAAATCCTTTACTCAAACTTTGGGTTTTAACCACAAGCAACAGTGCCCATTGTCATAAGCAGTAGTTTACTGTTCAGCCATTTCATATAGAGGGAGAACATTGGAAAGTCCTCTCTCTTCAGATCATGGCAACTTTAATCTATCCCATAAGCATAGCCACTAAAATCTATTATCAAGAGAAAATGTGGTAGTCAAATGGGACATCAAGGTTTGAGTAGGGTGGGGAAAGATGAACTGGTTCTATCACATTCTTGTTTTAAGTTTCTACCGTCATCTGGCTCATGCCTGCTTTTGTTGACCTAGGATCCTGGTGTGTTGGCTCAGGCTACCTTCAAACTCCTTGGCTTAGGTAATCCCCCTAATTAGCATCACCATTGCTCAGACTACCGGTGCTATACCATGCAAGGCTGATTGTCTGTGTGCTTGTGGTTTTTTGAGACAGTCTCACATTATGGCCCAGGCTAGCCTGAAATTCACAATCCCCCTGCCTGGGAAGCCTGCTCTTTTCTGAATGGAAAGGAGGAGGGGTGGATCTGGGGAGAGGGGAGAGAGTTGGGAGGGTAGGAGAGAGGGGAAACTGAGGTCAGGATGTAATAATATATGAGAAAAGAATTAAAAAAGAATCTAGTCAGGACATTTCTGAATGTGACCCAACCGAAACAAACAAAAAAAAAATCACAAGCACATTTATTTAAAACATTTTTAATGTATGTGTGCCACATGTGCACTTGGTATTTATGGAGTTAGATAGTTGTGAGCCACCATGTGGGTGACAGGAACTGAAGACAGGTCTTCTGCACGAATACCAAGTGTTCTTAACCACTAAGAATCTCTCCAGTCCACTTATTTTGTTTTTATTAATTCGACTGTGTGGTTTACCAACATGGAACTTGGTAGATGATGTGGCCAGAGAAGCCCTGCCCTAGCTGACTATGGAGCAGCTCCAGGTGGCACCAGGAGAGCAGTGTACCTTCTTGAAGGCTCAGATGTGAAAAAAAAACTAGTAACACAAACTTTGATCCTAGTCAACAAATACCACGGAAGTGCATTTGCCCCCGTCTGTCTACAGTATCTAAGTTCAGATTCTGACTCCATGATCTTCAGATTTTCAAGGTAGCAACTGGAAAATTCTCCACTGCCTCCTTAGAAACAGTCTCCATGCTGTAAATTCAGAGCCACCCATAAAGCTACTGAGATACAGAGTAATGGTCTGAAGTCCCCTGCAACCTCGGCCATGTTTCTTCTCTCCTTCAGCTGACACTGGCAACCCATGTATAACACAAGAATGCACTAGAACCCCACTCCAAACCACTCTGTGAGCAAACATCTAGCTCCTCTAGCTCCCGCTGAGTTCCTGTCCTGACTTACCTCAATGGACCGTGACCTAGAAATGGGTAAGGCAAATAAACTCTTCCCTTAAAACATACACACACACACACACACACACACACACACACTAACTGAACATCAGGGATTCTCAGACATCACATAAGGTCATGGTGGCACATACTTGTTCATCTCAGCTGAGGCTGGAGGACTGCTGAGTTTGAAGTAGTCTACATTTTCTTTCCCAGCTCAAACATGAAGCATGGATAACACAGCAACCCCTGAGAATACTTTCCTCACTATTAAAATAGTCAACTCTCAATTCTCTGAAGCAGATTAACTCTATGTAGCCCAGTCTGGCCCAGAACTCATTCTCCTCCAGCCTTGGCCTCAAATGCTGGACCTCAACAGGGTATC